>JAVLSZ010000124.1:205000-210000 GCA_032313775.1 Urocyon cinereoargenteus
ACCCTAAACCTAATCCGAAACCTAACCCTAACCCTAACCCTAACCCTAACCCGAACCCTAACCCTAACCCTCACTCTAACCCTAAACCTAACCCTAACCCGAACCCTAACCATAACACCTAACCCTAACCCGAACCCTAACTCTAATTCGAACACTAAACCTAACCCTAACCCGAACCCTAATCCTAACCTTAACCCTAACCCTAACCCGAACCCTAACCCTAACCCTAATCCTAACCCTAACCCTAACCCGAAACCGAACCCGAACCCTAACCCTAACCCTAACACTAACTCCTAACCCGAACGCGAACCCGAACCGTAATCCGAACACGAACCCTAACCCTACCCCGAACCCGAACACAAACCATAACCCTAACCCTAACCAGAACCCTAACCCTAACCCTAACCCTAACCCGAACCCTAACCCTAACCCGAACCCTAACCCTAACTCGAACACTAAACCTAACCCTAACCCTAACTATAACCCCTAACCCTAACCCGAACCCTAACCCTAATTCGAACACTAAACCTAACCCTACCCCGAACCCTAACACTAACCCTAACCCTAACCCTAACCCGAAACCTAACCCTAAACCTAACCCTAACCCTAACCCTAACCCGAACACTAACCCGAACCCTAACCCTAACCCTAACCCTAACCCTAACCCGAACCCTAACCCTAACCCTAAACTGAACCCGAACACTAAACCGAAACCTAACCCTAACCCTAACCCGAACCCTAACCCTAACCCGAACCCGAACCCTAACACGAACCCTAACCCGAACCCTAAACCTAACCCTAACCCTAATCCAAAACCGAACCCTAACCCTAACCCTAACCGGAACCCTAAACCTAACCCGAACCCGAAACCTAACCACTTACCCGAATCCTAACCCTAACCCGAACCCTAACCCTAACCCGAACCCTAAGCCTAACCCTAACCCTAAACCGAACCCTAACCCTAACCCTAACCCGAACCCTAACCCCAACCCTAGCTGGAACCCTAACCCTAACCCTAACCCGAAACCGAACACTAACCCCTTACCCGAATCCTAACCCTAACCCGAACCCTAACCCGAACCCTAACACTAAACCTAACCCCGAACCCGAACCCTAACCCTAACCCTAACCCTAAACCGAACCCTAACCCGAAACCTAACCCTATCCCGGTCCCGAACCCAAACCATAACCATAACCCTAACCCAAACCCTAACCCGAAACCGAACCCTAACCCCTTACCCTAATTCCTAACCCTAACCCGAACCCTAACACTAACCCTAACCCAAACACTAACCCGAACCCTAAACCTAACCATAACCCTAACCCTAAACCGAACCCTATCCCTAACCCTAACCCTAACCCGAATCCGAACCCTAACCCGAACCCGAACCTGAACCCGAACCCTAACCCGAACCCTAACCTGAACCCTAACCCTAACCATAACCCGAACCCTAACCCTAACCCGAACCCTAACACGAAACCTAACCCTAACCCTAACCCGAACCCTAACCCGAACACTAACCTGAACCCTAAACCTATCCCGAACCCTAACCACTTACCCGAATCCTAAGCCTAACCCGAACCCTAACCCTAACCCGAACCCTAAGCCTAACCCTAACCCTAACCCGAACCCTAACCCTAACCCTAACCCGAACCCTAACCCCAACCCTAACCGGAACCCTAACCCTAACCCTAACCCGAACCCGAACACTAACCCCTTACCCGAATCCTAACCCTAACCCGAACCCTAACCCGAACCCTAACACTAAATCTAACCCCGAATCCGAACCCTAACCCTAACCCTAAACCTAACCCGAACCCTAACCCGAACCCTAACCCGAACCCGAACCCTAACCCTAACCCGACCCCGAACCCTAACCCTAACCCTAACCCGAACCCTAACCGTAACCCGAACCCTAACCCTAACCCGAACCCTAACCCTAACGCTAACACTAACCCGAACCCTAACCCTAAACCTAACCCTAACACCTAACCCTAACCCGAACCCTAACACTAACCCTAACCCTAACCCTAACCCTAACCCGAACCCTAACCCTAACCCTAACCCGAACCCTAACCCGAACCCTAACCCTAACACTAACCTGAACACTAACCCCTAACCCTAACCCAAACCCGAACCCTAACCCGAACCTGAAACCTAACCCTAACCCGAACCCTAACCCTAACCCTAACCCGAACCCTACCCCGAACCCTAACCCGAATCCTAACCCTAACCCTAATCTGAACACTAAATCCTAACCCTTACCCAAACCCGAACCCTAACCTGAACCCGAACCCTAACCCGAACCCGAACCCTAACCCAAACCTGAACCCGAACCCGAACCCTAACCATAACACTAACCTGAACCCTAACCCTAACCCTAAACCGAACCCTAACCCTAACCCTCACTCTAACCCTAAACCTAACCCTAACCCTAACCCGAAACCTAACCATAAACCTAACCCGAACCCTAACCCGAACCCTAAACCTAAACCAAACACTAAACCTAACCCGAAACCTAACCCTAAACCTAACCCTAACCCGAACCCTAACACTAACCCTAACCCTAACCCTAACCCTAACCCTAACCCGAACCCTAACCCAAACCCGAACCCTAACCCTAACCCGAAACCTAACCGGAACCCAACCCAAACCCGAACCCTAACCCTAACCCGAACCCTAAACCTAACCCTAACCCTAACACGAACCCGAACCCTAACCCTAACCCGAACCCTAACCCTAACCCGAACCCTAACCCTAAACCTAACCCGAACCCTAACCCTAACCCTAACCCCAACCCTAACCCGAACCCTAACACGAACCCTAACCCTACCCCTAACCCTAACCCTGCCCCTAAACCGAACCCTAACCCGAACCCTAACCCTAACCCTAACCCTAACCCGAACCCTAACCCGAACCCTAACCCGAACCCGAACCCTAACACTAACCCGACCCCGAACGCTAACCCTAACCCGAACCCTACCCCGAACCCTAACCCGAATCCTAACCCTAACCCTAATCTGAAAACTAAATCCTAACCCTTACCCGAACTCGAACCCTAACCTGAACCCGAACCCTAACCCGAACCCTAACCCTAACCCAAACCCGAACCCGAACCCGAACCCTAACCCTAACCCTAACCTGAACCCTAACCCTAACCCTAACCCTAACAAGAACCGTAACCCTAACCCTCACTCTAACCCTAAACCTAACCCTAACACGAACCCTAAACATAATACTAACCCGAAACCTAACCCGAACCCTAAACTTAAACCAAACTCTAAACCTAACCCGAAACCTAACCCTAACCCTAACCCTAACCCTAACCCTCACCCGAACCCTAACCCTAACCCTAACTCTAACCCTAAACCTAACCCTAACCCGACCGCTAACCCTAACCCTAACCCGAACCCTAACCGGAACCCTAACCCGAAACCTAACCCTACCCCTAACCCTAACCCTAACCCTAACCCGAACCCTAACCCTAACCCAAACCCTAAACCTAACCCTAACCCGAACCCTAACCCTAACCCTAACCCTAAACCGAACCCTAACCCGAAGCCTAACCCGAACCCTAACCCTAACCCGAACCCTAACGCTAACCCGAACCCGAACCCTAACCCTAACCCTACCCTAACCCTAACCCTAACCCGAAACCTAACCCTAAACCTAACCCTAACCCTAAACCTAACCCGAACCCTAACCATAACCCTAACCCAAACAATAACCCGAAGCCTAAACCTAAACCTAACCCTAAACCTAATCCGAAACCTAACCCTAACCCTAACCCTAACCCTAACCCGAAACCTAACCCTAACCCTAACCCTCACTCTAACCCTAAACCTAACCCTAACCCGAAACCTAACCATAACACCTAACCCTAACCCGAACCCTAACTCTAATTCGAACACTAAACCTAACCCTAACCCGAACCCTAATCCTAACCTTAACCTTAACCCTAACCCGAACCCTAACCCTAACCCTAATCCTAACCCTAACCCTAACCCGAAACCGAACCCGAACCCTAACCCTAACCCTAACACTAACTCCTAACCCGAACGCGAACCCGAACCGTAATCCGAACACGAACCCTAACCCTACCCCGAACCCGAACCCAAACCATAACCCTAACCCTAACCCGAACCCTAACCTTAACCCTAACCCTAACCCGAACACTAACCCTAACCCGAACCCTAACCCTAACTCGAACACTAACCCTAACCCTAACCCTAACTATAACCCCTAAACCTAACCCGAACCCTAACCCTAATTCGAACACTAAACCTAACCCTAACCCGAACCCTAACACTAACCCTAACCCTAACCCTAACCCGAACCCTAACCCTAAACCTAACACTAACCCTAACCCTAACCCTAACCCGAACACTAACCCGAACCCTAACCCTAACCCTAACCCTAACCCGAACACTAACCCTAACCCTAAACTGAACCCGAACACTAAACCGAAACCTAACCCTAACCCTAACACGAACCCTAACCCTAACCCGAACCCGAACCCTAACACGAACCCTAACCCGAACCCTAAACCTAACCCTAACCCTAATCCAAACCCTAACCCTAACCCTAACCCTAACCGGAACCCTAAACCTAACCCGAACCCGAAACCTAACCACTTACCCGAATCCTACCCCTAACCCGAACCCTAACCCTAACCCGAACCCTAAGCCTAACCCTAACCCTAAACCGAACCCTAACCCTAACCCTAACCCGAACCCTAACCCCAACCCTAACTGGAACCCTAACCCTAAACCTAACCCGAACCCGAACACTAACCCCTTACCCGAATCCTAACCCTAACCCGAACACTAACCCGAACCCTAACACTAAACCTAACCCCGAACCCGAACCCTAACCCTAACTCTAACCCTAACCCGAACCCTAACCCGAACCCTAACCCTATCCCGGTCCCGAACCCAAACCATAACCATAACCCAAACCCAAACCCTAACCCGAAACCGAACCCTAACACCTTACCCTA
>JAVLSZ010000124.1:217500-222500 GCA_032313775.1 Urocyon cinereoargenteus
AACCCTAACCAGAACCCTAAACCTAACCCTAATCCGAACCCTAACCCTAACACGAACCCTAACCCGTACCCTAACCCGAACACTAACCCGAACCCTAACCCTAACCCTAAACCGAACCCTAACCCGAACCCTAGTCCTAACCCTAACCCGGACCCGAACACTAACCCTAACCCAAACCCTAACCCGAACCCTAACCCTAACCCTAACCCTAACCCTAACCCGAACCCTACCCTAACCGTAACCCTAACCCTAACCCCTAACCCGAACCCGAACCCTAACCCTATCCCGGTCCCGAACCAAAACCATAACCCTAACCCTAACCCAAAGCCTAACCCTAAACCTAAACATAACCCTAACACTAACCTGAACCCTAACCCTAACCCTAACCCTAACCCTACACCGAACACTAACCCTAAACCTAACCCTAACCCTACCCCTAACCCTAACACCTAACCCTAACCCGAACCCTAACCCTAACTCGAACACTAACCCTAACCCTAACCCGCACCCTAATCCTAACCTTAACCCTAACCCTAACCCGAACCCTAACCCTAAACCTAATCCTAACCCTAACCCTAACCCGAACCCGAACCCTAACCCTAACCCTAACCCTAACCCTAACTCCTCACCCGAACCCGAACCCGAACCCTAACCCAAACCCGAACCCTAACCCTACCACGAACCCGAACCCAAACCATAACCCTAACACTAACCCGAACCCTAACCCTAACCCTAACCCGAACCCGAACCCTAACCCTAATCCTAACCCTAACCCTAACCCGAACACTAACCCTAACCCTAACCCTAACCCTAACTATAACCCCTAACCCTAAACCGAACCCTAACCCTAACTCGAACACTAAACCTAACCCTACCCCGAACCCTAACACTAACACTAACCCTAAACCTAACCCTAACCCTAACCCGAACCCTATCCCTAAACCTAACCCTAACCCTAACCCTAACCCGAACCCTAACCCGAACTCTAACCCTAACCCTAACCCTAACCCGAACCCTAACACTAACACTAACCTGAACCCGAACACTAAACCGAAACCTAACCCTAACCCTAACCCGAACCCTAACCCTAACCCGAACCCGAAACCTAACCCTAACAAAAACCCTAACCCGAACCCTAAACCTAACCCTAACCCTAATCCTAACCTGAACCCTAACCCTAACCCTAACCGGAACCCTAACCCTAACCCTAAACCGAACCCGAACCCTAACCACTTACCCGAATCCTAACCCTAACCCGAACCCTAACCCTAACCCGAACCCTAAGCCTAACCCTAACCCTAAACCGAACCCTAACCCTAACCCTAAACCGACCGCTAACCCTAACCCTAACCAGAACACTAACCCTAACCCGAACCCGAACCCGAACCCGAACCCGAACCCTAACCCTAACCCTAACCCGAACCCTAACCTTAACCCTAACCCTAACCCTAACCCTAAAACTAACCCCTAACCCTCACCCTAACCCTAACCCTAACCCTAAAACCTAACCCTAAACCTAACCCTAACCCTAACCCGAACCCTAACACTAACCCTAAACCTAACCCTAAACCAAACCCTAACCCTAAACCTAACCCGAACCCTAAACCTAACCCTAACCCTAACCCCTAACCCTAACCCGAACCCTAACCCTAATCCTAACCCGAACCCTAACCCGATCCCTAAAACTAACCCTAACCCGAACCCTAACCCTAACCCTAACCCGAACCCTAACCCTAACCCTAATCCTAACCCTAACCCTAACCCTAACCGGAACCCGAACCCTAACACTAAACCGAACCCGAAACCTAAACCGAAACCTAACCCTAAACCTAACCCTAACCCGAACCCTAACCCTAACCCGAACCCGAACCCTAACCCGAACCCTAACCCTAAACCTAACCCGAACCCTAACCCGAACCCTAACCCTAACCCGAACCCGAACCCTAACCCCAAACCTAACCCTAAACCGAATCCTAAACCTAACCCTAACCCGAACACTAACCCTAACCCGAACCCTAACCCGAACCCTAAACCGAA
The DNA here is from genome assembly GCA_032313775.1 of Urocyon cinereoargenteus. NCBI lineage: Eukaryota > Metazoa > Chordata > Mammalia > Carnivora > Canidae > Urocyon > Urocyon cinereoargenteus. Next base: position 219,538 of record JAVLSZ010000124.1, read on the forward strand.
CCCTAACCCGAACGCTAACCCAAACCCTAACCCGAACCCTAACCCGAACCCTAAACCGAACCCGAATCCTAACCCTAACCCGAACCCTAAAACGAACCCTAACCCTAACCCTAACCCGACCCCTAACCCGAACCCTAACCCTAACCCGAAGCCTTACCCTAACCCTAACCCGAACCCTAACCCTAACCCGAACCCTAAAACGAACCCTAAGCCTAACCCTAACCCGACCCCTAACCCGAACCCTAACCCTAACCCGAAGCCTTACCCTAACCCTAACCCGAACCCTAAACCAAACCCTAACCCTAACCCGAACCCTAACCCTAAACCTAACCCTAACCCGAACCCTAACCCGAACCCGAACCGTAACCCTAACCCTAACCCGAACCCTAACCCTAACCCGAACCCTAAACCTAACCCTAACCCGAACCCTAACCCTAAACCTAACCCGAACCCTAACCCGAACCCTAACCCGAACCCTAACCCTACACCTAACCCTAACCCTAACCCGAACCCTAACCCTAAACCAAACCCTAAACCTAACCCTAACCCGAACCCTAACCTTAACACGAACCCGAAACCTAAACCTAAGCCTAACCCCGAACCCGAACCCTAACCCGAACCCTAACCCTAACCCTAATTCTAACCCTAAACCTAAACCTAAACCGAACCCTAAACCTAACCCTAACCCGAACCCTAACCCTAACCCGAACCCGAACCCTAACCCTAACCCGAAACCTAACCCGAACCCAACCCTAACCCGAACCCTAACCCTAACCCTAAACCTAACCATAACTCTAAACCTAAACCTAACCCTAACCCGAACCCTAACCCTAACCCTAACACGAACCCTAACCCTTACCCGAACCCTAACCCTAACCCTAACCCTATCCCGAACCCTAACCCGAACCCTTACCCGAACCCTAACCCTAACCCGAACCCTAACGCTAACCCGAACCCGATACCTAACCCTAACCCGAACCCTAACCCTAACCCGAAACATAACCCTAACCCTAACCCTAAACCTAACCCTAACCCGAAACCTAACCATAACCCTAACCCGAAACCTAAACCGAACCCTAAACCTAACCCTAACCCGAACCCTAACCCTAACCCTAACTCTAACCCTAAACCTAACCCTAACCCGAACCCTAACCCTAACCCTAACTCGAACCCTAACCCGAACCCTAACCCGAACCCTAACCCTAACCCTAACTCGAACCCTAACCCGAACCCTAACCCGAACCCTAACCCTACCCCTAACCCTAACCCTAACCCTAACCCGAACCCTAACCCTAACCCAAACGCTAACCCTATCCCTAACCCGAACACTAACCCTAACCCTAAACCTAACCTGAACCCTAACCCGAACCCTAACCCGAACCCTAACCCTAACCCGAACCCTAACGCTAACCCGAACCCGAACCCTAACCCGAACCCGAACCCGAACCCTAACCCGAACCCTAACCCTAACCCTAACCCGAAACCTAACCCGAACCCTAACCCTAACCCTAACCCTAATCCTAACCCGAACCCTAACCCTAACACTAACCGGAACCCTAACACTAACCCTAACCCGAACCCGAACCCTAAACCCTTAAACGAATCCTAACCCTAACCCGAACCCTAACCCGAACCCTAACCCTAAGACTAACCCAGAACCCGAAACCTAACCCTAACCCTAACCCAAACCCGAATCCTAACTCGAACACGAACCCTAACCCTAACCCGAACCCGAACCCTAACCCCAACCCTAACCGGAACCCTAACCCTAACTCTAACCCGAACCCGAACACTAACCCCTTACCCGAATCCTAACCCTAACCCGAACCCTAACCCGAACCCTAACACTAAACCTAACCCCGAACCCGAACCCTAACCCTAACCCTAACCCTAACCCTAACCCGAACCCTAACCCGAACCCTATCCCGAACCCGAACCCTAACACTAACCCGACTCCGAACCCTAACCCTAAACTTAACCCGAACCCTAACCCTAACCCGAACCCTAACCATAACCCGAACCCTAACCCTAACCCTAACCCGAAACCTAAACCTAACCCTAACCCGACCCCTAACCTGAAACCTAACACGAACCCTAACCCTAACCCTAACCCTAACCCTAACCCGAACCCTAACCCTAACCCGAACCCTAACCCTAACCCGAACCCGAACCCTAATACTAACCCGAAACCTAACCCGAACCCAACCCAAACCCTAACCCTAACACGAACCCTAACCCTAACCCTAACCCGAACCCTAAACCGAACCCTAAACCTAACCCTCACCCTAATCCTAACCTGAACCCTAACCCTAACACTATCCGGAACCCTATCACTAACCCGAACCCTAACCCGAACCCTAACCCGAACCCTAAACCTACCCCTAACCCTAACACTAACCCTTCCCCGAAACCGAACCCAAACCTTAACCCTAACCCTAACCCGAACACTTACCCGAACCCTAACCCTAACGCTAACCCTAAACCGAACCCTAACCTTAACCCTAACCCGAACCCTAACCCGAACCCTAACCCTAACACTAACCTGAACACTAACCCCTAACCCTAAACCGAACCCGAACCCTAACCCGAACCCAAACCTAACCCTAACCGGAACCCTAACCCTAACCCTAACCCGAACACTAACCCTAACCCTAACCCGAATCCTACCCCGAACCCTAACCCGAATCCTATCCCAAACCCTAATCTGAACACTAAATCCTAACCCTTACCCGAAACCGAACCCTAACCTGAACCCGAACCCTAACCCGAACCCGAACCCTAACCCAAACCCGAACCCGAACCCTAACCCTAACACTAACCTGAAACCTAACCCTAACCCTGACCCTAACCCTAACCCGAACCGTAACCCTAACCCTCACTCTAACCCTAAACCTAACCCTAACCCTAACCCGAAACCTAACCATAAACCTAACCCGAACCCTAACCCGAACCCTAACCCGAAC
>JAVLSZ010000124.1:225000-230000 GCA_032313775.1 Urocyon cinereoargenteus
CCCTAACCCTAACCCGAACCCTACCCCGAACCCTAACCCGAATCCTAACCCTAACCCTAATCTGAACACTAAATCCTAACCCTTACCCGAACCCGAACCCTAACCTGAACCCGAACCCTAACCCGAACCCGAACCCTAACCCAAACCCGAACCCGAACCCGAACCCTAACCCTAACACTAACCTGAACCCTAACCCTAACCCTAACCCTAACCCGAACCCTAACCCTAACCCTCACTATAACCCTAAACCTAACCCTAACCCTAACCCGAAACCTAACCATAAACCTAACCCGAACACTAACCCGAACCCTGAATCTAAACCAAACACTAAACCTAACCTGAAACCTAACCCTAACCCTAACCCTAAAGCTAACCCGAACCCTAACACTAACCCTAACCCTAAACATAACCCTAAACCCTAACCCGAACCCTAACCCTAACCCTAACCCGAACCCTAACCCGAACCCGAACCCTAACCCTAACCCGAAACCTAACCGGAACCCAACCCAAACCCGAACCCTAACCCTAACCCGAACCCTAAACCTAACCCTAACCCTAACACGAACCCGAACCCTAACCCTAACCCGAACCCTAACCCTAACACGAACCCTAACCCTAACCCTAACCCGAACCCTAAACCTAACCCTAACCCCAACCCTAACCCGAACCCTAACACGAACCCTAACCCTACCCCTAACCCTAACCCTGCCCCTAACCCGAACCCTAACCGTAAACCAAACCCTAACCCTAACCTTAACCCGAAACCTAACCTTAACACGAAACCGAACCCTTAACCTAAGCCTAACCCCGAACCCGAACCCTAAACCTAACCCTAACCCTAACCCGAACCCGAACCCTAAACCTAACCCTAACCCTAACACGAACCCGAACCCTAACCCTAAACCGAACCCTAACCCTAACCCTAAACCTAACCCTAATCCTAACCCGAACCCGAACCCTAACACTATCCGGAACCCTTTCACTAACCCGAACCCTAACCCGAACCCTAACCCGAACCCTAACCCTACCCCTAACCCTAACCCTAACCCTTCCCCGAACCCGAACCCAAACCTTAACCCTAACCCTAACCCGAACCCTTACCCGAACCCTAACCCTAACGCTAACCCTAACCCGAACCCTAACCCTAACCCTAACCCTAACCCCTAACCCTAACCCGAACCCTAACACTAACCCTAACCCTAACCCTAACCCTAACCCGAACCCTAACCCTAACCCTAACCCGAACCCTTACCCGAACCCTAACCCTAACACTAACCTGAACACTAACCCCTAACCCTAACCCGAACCCGACCCTAACCCGAACCCGAAACCTAACCCTAACCCGAACCCTAACCCTAACCCTAACTCGAACCCTAACGTTAACCCTAACCCGAACCCTACCCCGAACCCTAACCCGAATCCTAACCCTAACCCTAATCTGAACACTAAATCCTAACCCTTACCTGAACCCGAACCCTAACCTGAACCCGAACCCTAACCCGAACCCGAACCCTAACCCAAACCCGAACCCGAACCCGAACCCTAACCCTAACACTAACCTGAACCCTAACCCTAACCCTAACCCTAACCCTAACCCGAACCCTGACCCTAACCCTCACTCTAACCCTAAACCTAACCCTAACCCTAACCCGAAACCTAACCATAAACCTAACCCGAACCCTAACCCGAACCCTAAACCTAAACCAAACACTAAACCTAACCCGAAACCTAACCCTAACCCTAACCCTAACCCTAACCCGAACCCTAACACTAACCCTAACCCTAACCCTAACCCTAACCCTAACCCGAACCCTAACCCTAACCCTAACCAGAACCCTAACCCGAACCCGAACCCGAACCCTAACCCGAAACCTAACCGGAACGCAACCCAAACCCGAACCCTAACCCTAACCCGAACCTTAAACCTAACCCTAACCCTAACACGAACCCGAACCCTAACCCTAACCCGAACCCTAACCCTAACCCGAACCCTAACCCTAACCCTAACCCGAACCCTAACCCTAACCCTAACCCCAACCCTAACCCAAACCCTAACACGAACCCTAACCCTACCCCTAACCCTAACCCTGCCCCTAACCCGAACCCTAACCCTAAAACAAACCCTAAAACTAACCCTAACCCGAACCCTAACCTTAACACGAACCCGAAACCTAAACCTAAGCCTAACCCCGAACCCGAACCATAAACCTAACCCTAACCCTAACCCGAACCCTAACAGTAACCCGAACCCTAACCCTAACCCTAACCCGAACCCTAACCCTAACCCTAACCCGAACCCTAAACCGAACCCTAACCCGAACCCTAACCCTAACCCTAATCTGAACACTAAATCCTAACCCTTACCCGAAACCGAACCCTAACCCGAACCCGAACCCTAACCCGAACCCGAACCCTAACCCAAACCCGAACCCGAACCCGAACCCTAACCCTAACCCTAACATGAACCCTAACCCTAACCCTAACCCTAACCCTAACTCGAACCGTAACCCTAACCCTCACTCTAACCCTAAACCTAACCCTAACCCGAACCCTAACCATAATACTAACCCGAACCCTAACCCGAACCCTAAACTTAAACCAAACTCTAAACCTAACCCGAAACCTAACCCTAACCCTAACCCTAACCCTAACCCGAACCCTAACCCTAACCCTAACTCTAACCCTAAACCTAACCCTTACCCGAACCCTAACCCTAACCCTAACCCGAACCCTAACCGGAAACCTAACCCGAAACCTAACCTAACCCTAACCCTAACCCTAACCCTAACCCTAACCCGAACCCTAACCTTAACCCAAACCCTAACCCTAACCCTAACCCGAACCCTAACCCTAACCCTAACCCTAAACCGAACCCTAACCCGAAGCCTAACCCGAACCCTAACCCTAACCCAAACCCTAACGCTAACCCGAACCCGAACCCTAACCCTAACCCTACCCTAACACTAACCCTAACCGGAAACCTAACCCTAAACCTAACCCTAACCCTAAACCTAACCCGAACCCTAACCATAACCCTAACCCAAACCCTAACCCGAAGCCTAAACCTAAACCTAACCCTAAACCTAATCCGAAACCTAACCCTAACCCTAACCCTAACCCTAACCCGAACCCTAACCCTAACCCTCACTCTAACCCTAAACCTAACCCTAACCCGAACCCTAACCATAACACCTAACCCTAACCCGAACCCTAACTCTAATTCGAACACTAAACCTAACCCTAACCCGAACCCTAATCCTAACCTTAACCCTAACCCTAACCCGAACCCTAACCCTAACCCTAATCCTAACCCTAACCCTAACCCGAAACCGAACCCGAACCCTAACCCTAACCCTAACACTAACTCCTAACCCGAACGCGAAACCGAACCGTAATCCGAACACGAACCCTAACCCTACCCCGAACCCGAACCCAAACCATAACCCTAACCCTAACCCGAACCCTAACACTAACCCTAACCCTAACCCGAACCCTAACCCCAACACGAACCCTAACCCTAACTCGAACACTAACCCTAACCCTAACCCTAACCCTAACTATAACCCCTAACCCTAACCCGAACACTAACCCTAATTCGAACACTAAACCTAACCCTACCCCGAACCCTAACCCTAACCCTAACCCTAACCCTAACCCGAACCCTAACCCTCAACCTAACCCTAACCCTAACCCTAACCCGAACCCTAACCCGAACCCTAACCCTCAACCTAACCCTAACCCTAACCCTAACCCGAACCCTAACCCGAACCCTAACCCTAACCCTAACCCTAACCCTAACCCGAACCCTAACCCTAAACTGAACCCGAACACTAAACCGAAACCTAACCCTAACCCTAACCCGAACACGAACCCTAACCCGAACACGACCCTAACACGAACCCTAACCCGAACCCTAAACCTAAACCTAACCCTAATCCTAACCCGAACGCTAACCCTAACCCTAACCGGAACCCTAAACCTAACCCGAAACCGAACCCTAACCACTTACCCGAATCCTATCCCTAACCCGAACCCTAACCCTAACCCGAACCCTAAGCCTAACCCTAACCCTAACCGAACCCTAACCCTAACCCTAACCCGAACCCTAACCCCAACCCTAACTGGAACCCTAACCCTAACCCGAACCCGAACCCGAACACTAACCCCTTACCCGAATCCTAACCCTAACCCGAACCCTAACCCGAACCCTAACACTAAACCTAACCCCGAACCCGAACCCTAACCCTAACCCTAACCCTAACCCGAAACCTAACCCGAACCCTAACCCGAACCCGAACCCTAACCCTAACCCGACCCGAACCCTAACCCTAACTCTTACCCGAACCCTAACCGTAACCCGAACCCTAACCCTAACCCTAACCCGAACCCTAAACCTAACCCTAACCCGATCCCTAACCTGAAACCTACACGAACCCTAACGCTAACCCTAACCCTAACCCTAACCCGAACCCTAACCCTAACGCTAACCTGAACCCTAACCCTAACCCGAACCCTAACCCTAACCCGAACCCGAACCCTAAACCTAACCCGAAACCTAAACCGAACCCAACCCAAACCCTAACCCTAACCCGAACCCTATCCCTAACCCTAACCCGAACCCTAACCCGAAACCTAACCCTAACCCTAACCCTAATCCTAACCCGAACCCTAACCCTAACACTATCCGGAACCCTAACACTAACCCGAACCCTAACCCGAACCCTAACCCGAACCCTAACACTACCCCTAACCCTAAACCTAACCCTTCCCCGAACCCGAAACCAAACCTTAACCCTAACCCTAACACGAAACCTAACCCGAACCCTAACCCTAACGCTAAACCTAACCCGAACCCTAACCCTAACCCTAACCCTAATCCTAACCCTAACCCGAACCCTAAACCTAACCCAAACCCTAACCCTAACCCGAACCCTAACCCTAACCCTAACCCGAACCCTAAACCGAACCCTAACCCGAACCCTAACCCTAACCCTAATCTG
>JAVLSZ010000124.1:232500-235000 GCA_032313775.1 Urocyon cinereoargenteus
TAAACCTAACCCTAACCCGAACCCTAACCATAACACCTAACCCTAACCCGAAACCTAACTCTAATTCGAACACTAAACCTAACCCTAACCCGAACCCTAATCCTAACCTTAAACCTAACCCTAACCCGAACCCTAACCCTAACCCTAATCCTAACCCTAACCCTAACCCGAAACCGAACCCGAACCCTTACCCTAACTCTAACACTAACTCCTAACCCGAACGCGAACCCGAACCGTAATCCGAACACGAACCCTAACCCTACCCCGAACCCGAACCCATACCATAACCCTAACCCTAACCCGAACCCTAACCCTAACCCTAACCCTAACCTGAACCCGAACCCTTACCCTAACCCGAACCCTAACCCTAACTCGAACACTAACCCTAACCCTAACCCTAACCCTAACTATAACCCCTAACCCTAACCCGAACCCTAACCCTAATTCGAACACTAAACCTAACCCTACCCCGAACCCTAAACCTAACCCGAACCCTAACCCTAACCCTAACCCTAACCCTAACCCGAACCCTAACCTTAACCCTAACCTGAACCCGAACACTAAACCGAAACCTAACCCTAACCCTAACCCGAACCCTAACACTAACCCTAACCCTAACCCTAACCCTAACCCTAACCCGAACCCTAACCCTAACCCTAACCCGAACCCTAACCCGAACCCTAACCCTAACACTAACCCTAACCCTAACCCTAACCCTAACCCCTAACCCTAACCCTAACCCTAACCCAAACCCTAACCCGAACCCTAACCCTAACCCGAACCCTAACCCTAACCCTACCCCGAACCCTAACCCGAACCCTAACCCTAACACTAACCTGAACACTAACCCCTAACCCTAAACCGAACCCGAACCCTAACCCGAACCCGAAACCTAACCCTAACCCGAACCCTAACCCTAACCCTAACCCGAACCCTAACCCTAACCCTAACCCGAACCCTATCCCGAACCCTAACCCGAATCCTAACCCTAACCCTAATCTGAACACTAAATCCTAACCCTTACCCGAACCCGAACCCTAACCTGAACCCGAACCCTAACCCGAACCCGAACCCTAACCCAAACCCGAACCCGAACCCGAACCCTAACCCTAACACTAACCTGAACCCTAACCCTAACCCTAACCCTAACCCTAACCCTAACCCGAACCCTAACCCTAATCCTCACTCTAACCCTAAACCTAACCCTAACCCTAACCCGAAACCTAACCATAAACCTAACCCGAACCCTAACCCGAACCCTAAACCTAAACCAAACACTAAACCTAACCCGAAACCTAACCCTAACCCTAACCCTAAACCTAACCCGAACCCTAACACTAACCCTAACCCTAAACCTAACCCTAACCCTAACCCGAACCCTAACCCTAACCCTAACCCGAACCCTAACCCGAACCCGAACCCTAACCCTAACCCGAAACCTAACCGGAACCCAACCCAAACCCGAACCCTAACCCTAACCCGAACCCTAAACCTAACACTAACCCTAACACGAACCCAAACACTAACCCTAACCCGAACCCTAACCCTAACCCGAACCCTAACCCTAACCCTAACCCGAACCCTAAACCTAACCCTAACCCCAACCCTAACTCGAACCCTAACACGAACCCTAACCCTACCCCTAACCCTAACCCTGCCCCTAACCCGAACCCTAACCGTAAACCAAACCCTAACCCTAACCTTAACTCGAACCCTAACCTTAACACGAAACCGAACCCTAAACCTAAGCCTAACCCCGAACCCGAACCCTAAACCTAACCCTAACCTTAACCCGAACCCGAACCCTAAACCTAACCCTAACCCTAACACGAACCCGAACCCTAACCCTAACCCGAACCCTAACCCTAACCCTAAACCTAACCCTAATCCTAACCCGAACCCTAACCCTAACACTATCCTGAACCCTATCACTAACCCGAACCCTAACCCGAACCCTAACCCGAACCCTAACCCTACCCCTAACCCTAACCCTAACCCTTCCCCGAACCCGAATCCAAACCTTAACCCTAACCCTAAACCGAACCCTTACCCGAACCCTAACCCTAACGCTAACCCTAACCCGAACCCTAACCCTAACCCTAACCCTAACCCCTAACCCTAACCCAAACCCTAACACTAACCCTAACCCTAACCCTAACCCGAACCCTAACCCTAACCCTAACCCGAACCCTTACCCGAACCCTAACCCTAACACTAACCTGAACACTAACCCCTAAACCTAACCCGAACCCGAAACCTAACCCGAACCCGAAACCTAACCCTAACCCGAACCCTAACCCTAACCCTAACCCGAACCCTAACCTTAACCCTAACCCGAACCCTACCCCGAACCCTAACCCGAATCCTAACCCTAACCCTAATCTGAACACTAAATCCTAACCCTTACCTGAACCCGAACCCTAACCTGAACCCGAACCCTAACCCGAACCCGAACCCTAACCCAAACCCGAACCCGAACCCGAACCCTAACCCTAACACT
>JAVLSZ010000124.1:242500-252500 GCA_032313775.1 Urocyon cinereoargenteus
CCAACCCTAAACCTAACCCGAACCCGAACCCTAACCCTAAACCGAACCCTAACCCTAACCCTAACCCTAACCCTAATCCGAACCCTAACCCAAACCCGAACCTTAACCCTAAACCGAACACTAAACCTGACCCGAACCCGAACCCTAACCCTAACCCGAACCCTAACCGTAACACTAACCCAAAACCTAAACCTAACCCTAACCCGAACCCTAACCCTACCCCTAACCCGAATCCTTACTCTAACCCTAACTCGAACCCTAACCCGAACACTAACCCTAACCCTAATCCTAACCTGAACCCTAACCCTAACCCTATCCCTAACCCGAACCCGCACCCTAACCCTAACCCTAACCCTAACACGATCCCTAACACGAACCCTAACCCTAACCCTAATCCTAACCTGAACCCTAACCATAACCCTAACCCTAACCCTAACCCTAACCTTAAACCTAAACCGAACCCTAACCCGAACCCTAACCCTAACCCTAAACCGAACTCTAACCCTGACTCTAACCCGAAACCTAACCCTAACCCTAACCCAAACCCTAACCCGAACCCTAACCCTAACCCTAACACTAACCCCTAACCCGAACCCTAACCCTAACCCTAACCCTAAAACCTAACCCTAACCCGAACCCTAACCCTAACCCTAACCCGAACCCGAACCCTAAACCTAAACCTAACCCTAACCCTCACCCTAACCCTAACCCGAACCCTAACCCTAACCCTAACCCTAACCCGAACACTAACCCTAACCCTAACCCTAACCCAAAACCTAACCCCTAACCCTAACCCCAACCCTAACACTAACCCGAACCCTAACCCTAACCCTAACCCGAACCCTAACTCTAACCCGAACCCTAACCCTAAACCTAACCCTAACCCTAATCCTAACCCTAACCCTAACACTAACCAAACCCTAACCCGAACCCAAACCCTAACCCAACCCTAAACCTAAACCTAACCCGAACCCGAACCCTAACCCTAACCCGAACCCGAACCCTAACGCAAATCCTAACCCTAACCCTAACCCGAACCCTAACCCTAACCCGAACCCGAAACCTAACCCTAACCTGAACCCTTACCTGAACCCTAATCCGAACCCTAATCCGAACCCTAAACCGAACCCTAACCCGAACCCTAACCCGAACCCTAGCCGAACCCTAAACCGAACCCTAACCCTAACCGTAACCCGAACCCTAACCCGAACCCTAACCCGAACCCTAAACCGAACCCTAACCCGAACCCTAACCTGAACCCTAAACCGAACCCTAACCCTAACCCTAACCCGAACCCGGACCCGAACCCTAACCCTAACCCTAACTCGAACCCTAACCCTAAACCGAACCTAACCCTAACCGAACCCTAACCCTAATCCTAACCCTAACACGAACCCTAACCCGAACCCTAACCCGAACCCTAACCCTAACCCTAAACCGAACCCTAACGCTAACCCGAACCCGAACCCTAACCCGAACCCTAACCCTAACCCTAACCCGAACCCTAACCCTAACCCTAACCCGAACCCTAACCCGAACCCTAACCCTAACCCTAAACCTAACCCGAACCCTAAACCTAACCCTAACCCGAACCCTATCCCGAAACCTAACCCTAACCCTAACCTGAACACTAACCCCTAACCCTAACCCGAACCCGAACCCTTAGCCGAACCCGAACCCTAACCCTAACCCAAACCCGAACCTGAAACCGAACCCGAACCCGAACCCTAACCCTAACCCAAACCCTAACCCTAACCCTAAAACGAACCCTAACCCTAACCCTAACCCTAACCTCTAACCCGAACCCGAACCCGAAACCTAACCCGAACCCGAACCCTAACCCTACCCCGAACCCGACCCCAAACCATAACCCTAACCCTAACCCGAACCCTAACCCTAACCCTAACCGTAAACCGAAAACTAACCCTAACCGTAACCCTAACACGAACCCTAACCCTAACCCTAACCCTAACCCTAACCCCTAACCCTAACCCGAACCCTAACCCTAACCCTAACCCTAAACCTAAACCTAACCCGAACCCTAACCCTAACCCTAACCCGAACCCTAACCCTAAACCTAACCTGAACACTAACCCCTAACCCTAACCCGAACCCGAACCCTTACCCGAACCCGAACCCTAAAGCTAACTCGAACCCGAACCCGAACCCTAACCCGAACCCGAACCCTAACCCTAACCCGAACCCTAACCCTAACCCCTAACCCTAACCTTAACCCTAACCCTAACCCTAACCCTAAAACCTAACCCTAACCCGAACCCTTACCCGAAACCTAAACCTAACCCGAACCCTAACACTAAACCTAACCCTAACCCTAACCCTAACCCTAACCCGAACCCTAATCCTAACCATAAACCTAACCCTAACCCGAACCCTAACCCTAACCCAAACCCTAACCCGAACCCTAACCCTAACCCTAACCCTAAACCTAACACCTAACCCTAAACTTAACCCTAACCCTAACCCTAACCCTAAAACCTGACCCTAACCCGAACCCTAACCCGAAACCTAAACCTAACCCGAACCCTAACACTAAACCTAACCCTAACCCTAACCCTAACCCGAACCCTAATCCTAACCATAAATCTAACCCTAACCCGAACCCTAACCCTAAAACTAACCCTAACCCTAACCCTAACCACTAACCCTAACCCCCACCCTAACCCTAACCCGAACCCTAAAACTAACCCTAACCCGAACCCTAACCCTAACCCGAACCCTAACCCTAACCCGAACCCTAACCCTAAACCTAACCCTAACCATAACCCTAACCCTAACCCTAACCCGAACCCTAACCCGAAACCTAACCATAACCATAAACCGAACCCGAACCCTAACCCGAACCCTAACCCTAACCCGTACCCTAATCCTAACCCGAACCCTAACCCTAACCCTAAAACGAACCCTAACCCTAACCCTAAACCGAAACCTAACCTCTAAACCGAACCCGAAACCGAACCCTAACGCGAACCCGAACCCTAACCCTACCCCGAACCCGAACCCAATCCATAACCCTAACCCTAACCCGAACCCTAACCCCTAACCCTAACCCGAACCCTAACCCTAACCCTAACCCTAACCCTAAACCTAACCCGAACACTAACCCTAACACTAACCCGAACCTTAACCCGGAACCTAACCCTAACCCTAACCTGAACACTAACCCCGAACCCTAACCCGACCCGAACCCTAACCCGAACCCGAACCTAAACCCAAACCCGAACCCGAACCCGAACCCTAACCCTAACCCTACCCGAACCCTAACCCTAACCCTAAACCGAACCTTAACCCGAACCCGAACCCTAACCCTAACCCGACCCCTAACCTGAAACCTAACACGAACCGTAACCCTAACCCTAACCCTTACCCTAACCCGAACCCTAACCCTAACCCTAACCTGAACCCAAACCCTAACCCGAACCCTAACCCTAACTCGAACCCGAACCCTAAACATAACCCGAAACCTAAACCGAACCCAACCCAAACCCTAACCCTAACCCGAACCCTATCCCTAACCCTCACCCGAACCCTAACCCGAAAACTAACCCTAACCCTAACACTAATCCTAACCCGAACCCTAACCCTAACACTATCCGGAAACCTAACACTAACCCGAACCCTAACCCGAACCCTAACCCGAACCCTAACACTACCCCTAACCCTAAACCTAACCCTTCCCCGAACCCGAACCCAAACCTTAACCCTAACCCTAACACGAACCCTAACCCGAACCCTAACCCTAACGCTAAACCTAACCCGAACCCTAACCCTAACCCTAACCCTAACCCCTAACCCTAACCCGAACCCTAACCCTAACCCTAAACCTAACCCTAACCCGAACCCTAATCCTAACCCTAACCCGAACCCTAACCCGAACCCTAACCCTAACACTAACCTGAACACTAACCCCTAACCCTAACCCGAACCCGAACCCTAACCCGAACCCGAATCCTAACCCTAACCCGAACCCTAACCCTAACCCGAAACCTAACCCTAACCCTAACCCGAACCCTAACCCTAACCCTAACCCGAACCCTAACACTAACCCCAACCCTAAACCTAACCCGAACCCGAACCCGAACCCTAACACTAACCCGAACCCTAACCCTAACCCTAACCCTAACCCTAATCCGAACCCTTACCCAAACCCGAACCCTAACCCGAACCCGAACCCTAAACCTGACCCGAACCCGAACCCTAACCCTAACCCGAACCCTAACCGTAACACTAACCCAAACCCTAAACCTAACCCTAACCCAAACCCTAACCCTAACCCGAACCCTAACCCTACCCCTAACCCGAATCCTAACCCGAACCCTAACCCTATCCCTAACCCTAACCCTAACCCGATCCCTAACCCGAACACTAACCCTAACCCTAACCCTAAACCGAACTCTAATCCTAACGCTAAACCGAACCCGAACACTAACCAGAACCCTAACCCTAACCCGAACCCTAACCCTAAACCGAACCCTAAACCTAACCCGAACCCTAACCCGAACCCTAACCCTAACCCTAACCCGAACTCTAACCCTGACCCTAACCCGAATCCTAACCCTAACCCTAACCCAAACCCTAACCCGAACCCTAACCCTAACCCTAACCCTAACCCTAATACTAACCTCTAACCCGAACCCTAACCCTAACCCTAACCCTAAAACCTAACCCTAACCCGAACCCTAAACCTAACCCTAACCCGAACCCGAACCCTAAACCTAAACCTAACCCTAACCCTCACCCTAACCCTAACCCGAAACCTAACCCTAACCCTAACCCTAAATCGAACCCTAACCCTAACCCTAACCCTAACCCAAACACTAACCCCTAACCCTAACCCCAACCCTAACACTAACCCGAACCCTACCCCTAACCCTAACCCGAAACCTAACTCTAACCCGAACCCTAACCCTAAACCTAACCCTAATCCAAATCCTAACCCTATCCCAAACACTAACCAAACCCTAACCCGAACCCTAAACCTAACCCTAACCCTAAACCTAATCCTAACCCGAAACCTAACCCTAACCCTAACCCGAACCCGAACCCTAACGCAAATCCTAACCCTAACCCTAACTCGAACCCTAACCCTAACCCGAACCCGAAACATAACCCTAACCTGAACCCTTACCCGAACCCTAACCTGAACCCTAAACCGAACCCTAACCCTAACCCTAATCCGAACCCGAACCCGAACCCTAACCCTAACCCTAACCCGAACCCTAACCCTAAACCGAACCTAACCCTAACCCGAACCCTAACCCTAATCCTAACCCTAACCCGAACCCTAACCCGAACCCTAACCCGAACCCTAACCCTAACCCTAAACCGAACCCTAACGCTAACCCGAACCCGAACCCTAACCCGAACCCTAACCCTAACCCTAAACCGAACCCTAACGCTAACCCGAACCCGAACCCTAACCCTAACCCTAACCCTAACCCTAAACCTAACCCGAACACTAACCCTAACACTAACCCGAACCTTAACCCGGAACCTAACCCTAACCCTAACCTGAACACTAACCCCGAACCCTAACCCGACCCGAACCCTAACCCGAACCCGAACCTAAACCCAAACCCGAACCCGAACCCGAACCCTAACCCTAACCCTACCCGAACCCTAACCCTAACCCTAAACCGAACCTTAACCCGAACCCGAACCCTAACCCTAACCCGACCCCTAACCTGAAACCTAACACGAACCGTAACCCTAACCCTAACCCTAACCCTAACCCGAACCCTAACCCTAACCCTAACCTGAACCCTAACCCTAACCCGAACCCTAACCCTAACCCGAACCCGAACCCTAAACCTAACCCGAAACCTAAACCGAACCCAACCCAAACCCTAACCCTAACCCGAACCCTATCCCTAACCCTCACCCGAACCCTAACCCGAAAACTAACCCTAACCCTAACACTAATCCTAACCCGAACCCTAACCCTAACAATATCCGGAAACCTAACACTAACCCGAACCCTAACCCGAACCCTAACCCGAACCCTAACACTACCCCTAACCCTAAACCTAACCCTCCCCGAACCCGAACCCAAACCTTAACCCTAACCCTAACACGAACCCTAACCCGAACCCTAACCCTAACGCTAAACCTAACCCGAACCCTAACCCTAACCCTAACCCTAACCCTAACCCCTAACCCTAACCCGAACCCTAACCCTAACCCTAAACCTAACCCTAACCCGAACCCTAATCCTAACCCTAACCCGAACCCTAACCCGAACCCTAACCCTAACACTAACCTGAACACTAACCCCTAACCCTAACCCGAACCCGAACCCTAACCCGAACCCGAATCCTAACCCTAACCCGAACCCTAACCCTAACCCGAAACCTAACTCTAACCCTAACCCGAACCCTAACCCTAACCCTAACCCGAACCCTAACACTAACCCCAACCCTAAACCTAACCCGAACCCGAACCCGAACCCTAACCCTAACCCGAACCCTAACCCTAACCCTAACCCTAACCCTAATCCGAACCCTTACCCAAACCCGAACCCTAACCCGAACCCGAACCCTAAACCTGACCCGAACCCGAACCCTAACCCTAACCCGAACCCTAACCGTAACACTAACCCAAACCCTAAACCTAACCCTAACCCAAACCCTAACCCTAACCCGAACCCTAACCCTACCCCTAACCCGAATCCTAACCCGAACCCTAACCCTATCCCTAACCCTAACCCTAACCCGATCCCTAACCCGAACACTAACCCTAACCCTAACCCTAAACCGAACTCTAATCCTAACGCTAAACCGAACCCGAACACTAACCAGAACCCTAACCCTAACCCGAACCCTAACCCTAAACCGAACCCTAACCTAACCCGAACCCTAACCCGAACCCTAACCCTAACCCTAACCCGAACTCTAACCCTGACCCTAACCCGAATCCTAACCCTAACCCTAACCCAAACCCTAACCCGAACCCTAACCCTAACCCTAACCCTAACCCTAATACTAACCTCTAACCCGAACCCTAACCCTAACCCTAACCCTAAAACCTAACCCTAACCCGAACCCTAAACCTAACCCTAACCCGAACCCGAACCCTAAACCTAAACCTAACCCTAACCCTCACCCTAACCCTAACCCGAAACCTAACCCTAACCCTAACCCTAAATCGAACCCTAACCCTAACCCTAACCCTAACCCAAACACTAACCCCTAACCCTAACCCCAACCCTAACACTAACCCGAACCCTACCCCTAACCCTAACCCGAAACCTAACTCTAACCCGAACCCTAACCCTAAACCTAACCCTAATCCAAATCCTAACCCTATCCCAAACACTAACCAAACCCTAACCCGAACCCTAAACCTAACCCTAACCCTAAACCTAATCCTAACCCGAAACCTAACCCTAACCCTAACCCGAACCCGAACCCTAACGCAAATCCTAACCCTAACCCTAACTCGAACCCTAACCCTAACCCGAACCCGAAACCTAACCCTAACCTGAACCCTTACCCGAACCCTAACCTGAACCCTAAACCGAACCCTAACCCTAACCCTAATCCGAACCCGAACCCGAACCCTAACCCTAACCCTAACCCGAACCCTAACCCTAAACCGAACCTAACCCTAACCCGAACCCTAACCCTAATCCTAACCCTAACCCGAACCCTAACCCGAACCCTAACCCGAACCCTAACCCTAACCCTAAACCGAACCCTAACGCTAACCCGAACCCGAACCCTAACCCGAACCCTAACCCTAACCCTAACCCGAACCCTAACCCTAACCATAACCCGAACCCTAACCCGAACCCTAACCCTAACCCTAAACCTAACCCGAACCCTAACCCTAAACCTAACCCGAACCCTATCCCGAAACCTAACCCTAACCCTAACCTGAACACTAACCCCTAACCCTAACCCGAATCCGAACCCTTACCCGAACCCGAACCCTAACCCTAACCCAAACCCGAACCTGAAACCGAACCCGAACCCGAAACCTAACCCTAACCCAAACCCTAACCCTAACCCTAAAACGAACCCTAACCCTATCCCTAACCCGAACCCTAACCTCTAACCCGAACCCGAACCCGAACCCTAACCCAAACCCGAACCCTTACCCTACCCCTAACCCGAACCCAAACCATAACCCTAACCCTAACCCGAACCCTAACCCTAACCCTAACCCTAACCCTAACCGTAAACCGAAACCTAACCCTAAACTTAACCCTAACCCGAACCCTAACCCTAACCCTAACACTAACCCTAACCCCTAACCCTAACCCGAACCTAAACCCTAACCCTAACCCTAACCCTAAACCTAACCCGAACCCTAACCCTAACCCTAACCTGAACCCTACCCTAAACCTAACCTGAACACTAACCCTTGCCCCTAACCCGAACCCGAACCCTTACCCGAACCCAAACCCTAAACCTAACTCGAACCCGAACCCGAACCCTAACCCGAACCCGAACCCTAACCCTAAACCTAACCCTAACCCGAACCCTAACCCTAACCCTAACCCTAACCCTAACCATACCCCGAAACCTAACCATAACCCTAAACCGAACCCGAACCCTAACCCGAACCCGAACGCTAACCCAAACCCTAACCCTAACCCGAACCCTAACCCTAACCCTAACCCTAACCGTAAACCGAAACCTAACCCTAACCGTAACCCTAACACGAACCCTAACCCTAACCCTAACCCCTAACCCTAACCCGAACCCTAACCCTAACCCTAACCCTAACCCTAACCCTAAACCTAACCCGAACCCTAACCCTAACCCTAACCCGAACCCTAACCCTAAACCTAACCTGAACACTAACCCCTAACCCTAACCCGAACCCGAACCCTTACACGAACCCGAACCCTAAAGCTAACTCGAACCCGAACCCGAACCCTAACCCGAACCCGAACCCTAACCCTAACCCGAACCCTAACCCTAACCCCTAACCCTAACCTTAACCCTAACCCTAACCCTAACCCTAAAACCTAACCCTAACCCGAACCCTTACCCGAAACCTAAACCTAATCCGAACCCTAACCCTAAACCTAACCCTAACCCTAACCCTAACCCTAACCCGAACCCTAATCCTAACCATAAACCTAACCCTAACCCGAACCCTAACCCTAACCCAAACCCTAACCCGAACCCTAACCCTAACCCTAACCCTAAACCTAACCCCTAACCCTAACCTTAACCCTAACCCTAACCCTAACCCTAAAACCTGACCCTAACCCGAACCCTAACCCGAAACCTAAACCTAACCCGAACCCTAACCCTAAACCTAACCCTAACCCTAACCCTAACCCGAACCCTAATCCTAACCATAAATCTAACCCTAACCCGAACCCTAACCCTAAAACTAACACTAACCCTAACCCTAACCACTAACCCTAACCCCAACCCTAACCCTAACCCGAACCCTAAAACTAACCCTAACCCGAACCCTAACCCTAACCCGAACCCTAACCCTAACCCGAACCCTAACCCTAAACCTAACCCTAACCATAACCCTAACCCTAACCCTAACCCGAACTCTAACCCGAAAACTAACCATAACCATAAACCGAACCCGAACCCTAACCCGAACCCTAACCCTAACCCGTACCCTAATCCTAACCCAAACCCTAACCCTAACCCTAAAACGAACCCTAACCCTAACCCTAAACCGAAACCTAACCTCTAAACCGAACCCGAACCCGAACCCTAACGCGAACCCGAACCCTAACCCTACCCCGAACCCGAACCCAATCCATAACCCTAACCCTAACCCGAACCCTAACCCCTAACCCTAACCCGAACCCTAACCCTAACCCTAACCCTAACCCTAACCCTAAACCTAACCCGAACACTAACCCTAACACTAACCCGAACCTTAACCCGGAACCTAACCCTAACCCTAACCTGAACACTAACCCCGAACCCTAACCCGACCCGAACCCTAACCCGAACCCGAACCTAAACCCAAACCCGAACCCGAACCCGAACCCTAACCC
>JAVLSZ010000124.1:257500-260000 GCA_032313775.1 Urocyon cinereoargenteus
CCGAACCCTAACCCTAACCCTAACCCGAACGCTAACCCTAAACCGAACCCGAACCCTAACCGTAACCCGAACCCGAAACCTAACCCTAACCCGAACCCGAACCCAATCCTAACCCTAACCCTAACACGAACCCTAACCCTAACCCGAACCCTAACCCTAACCCGAACCCTAACACTAACCCTAACACTAAACCTAACCCGAACCCTCACCCGAACCATAACCCGAACCCTAACAATAACCCTAACCCGTACCTTAACCCGAAACCTAACCCTAACCCTAAACCGAACCCTAAACCTAACCCTAAACCGAACCCGAACCCTAACCCGAACCCGAACCCTAACCCGAACCTAACCCTAACCCGAACCCTAACCCTAACCCGAAAGCTAACCCTGACCCTAAACCTAACCCTAACCCGAATCCTAACCCGAACCCTAAACCGAACCCTAACCCTAACCCTAACCCGAACGCTAACCCTGACCCTAACCCGAACACTAACCCTAACCCTAACCCAAACCCTAATTCGAACCCTAACCCTAACCCTAACCCTAAGACCAACCCCTAACCCTAACCCTAACCCTATCCCTAAAACCTAACCCTAACCCGAAACCTAACCCTAACCCTAACCCTAACCCGAACCCTAACCCTAAACCTAACCCTAACCCGAACCCTAACACTAACCCAAACCCTAACACTAACCCTAACTCTAACCCGAACCCTGACCTTAACCCTAACCCTAACCCGAACCCTAACCCGAACCCTAACCCTAACCCTAACCCTAAACCTAACCCTAACCCGAACCCTAACCCGAACCCTAACCCGAACCCGAACCCTAAGCGAATCCACCCTAACCCTAACCCGAACCCTAACCCTAACCCCAACCCGAACCCTAACCCTAACCCGAACCCTAACCCGAACCATAAACCGAACCCTAACCCGAACCCTAAACCGAACCCTAACCAGAACCCTAAACCGAACCCTAAACCGAACCCTAACCCGAACCCTAAACCGAACCCTAAACCTAACCTAACCCGAACACTAACCCGAACCCTAACCCGAAGCCTAAACCGAACCCTAACCCGAACCCTAACCCAAAACCTAAACCGAACCCTAACCCTAACCCTAACCCGAACCCGAACCCGAATGCTAACCCTAACCGTAACCAGAACCCTAACACTAACCCGAACCCTAACACTAACCCTAACCCTAATCCTAACCGGAACCCTAACCCTAACCCTAACCGGAACCCTAACCCTAACCCTAACCCGAACCCGAACCCTAACCCCTTACCCGAATCCTAACCTTAACCCGAACCCTAACCCGAACCCTAACCCTAACCCTAACCCCGAACCCGAACAATAACCCTAACCCTAACCCTAACACGAACCCTAACACGAACCCTAACCCGAACCCAACCCTAACACTAACCCGAACCCGAAACCTAACCCTAACCCGAACCCTAACACTAACCCTAACCCGACCCCTAACCCGAACCCTAACACGAACCCTAACCCTAACCCTAACCCTAACTCTAACACGAAACCTAACCCTAACCCTAACCCGAACCCTAACCCTAACCCGAACCCGAACCCTAACCCTAACCCGAAACCTAACCCGAACCCAACCCTAACCCGAACCCGAACCCTAACCCGAACCCTAACCCTAACCCTAACCCGAAACCTAAACCTAACATGAACCCTAACCCTAAACCTAACCCGAACCCTAACCCTAACCCTAACCCTAACCCTAACCAGAACCCTAACCCTAACCCTAACCCTAACCAGAACCCTAACCCTAACCTTAAACCGAACCCTAACCCCTAAACCTAACCCGAACCTGAACCCTAAACCGAACCCGAAACCTAACCCTAACCCGATCCCGAAACCTAACCCCAACCCGAACCCGAACCCGACCCCTATCACTAACCCTAACACGATTCCTAACCCTAACCCGAACCCTAACCCTAACCCGAACCCTAACACTAACCCTAACCCTAAACCTAACCCGAACCCACACCCGAACCATAACCCTAACCCTACACCTAACCCTATCCCGAACCCTAACCCGAACCCTAACCCTAACCCTAACCCGAACCCTAACCCTAACCCTAACCCGAACCCTCACCCTAACCCTAACCTAACCCGAACCCTAACCCGAACCCGAACCCTAACCCGAACCGTAATCCTAACCCTAACCCGAAACCGAACCCGAATCCTAACCCTAAACCAAACCCTAACCCTAACCATAACCAGAGCCCTAACCGAACCCTAAACCGAATCCTAACCCTAACCCTAACCCGAACCCTAACCCTGACCCGAACCCGAACCCTAACCCTAACCCGACCCCTAACCCGAACCCTAACACGAACCCTAACCCTAACCCTAACCCTAACTCTAACACGAAACCTAACCCTAACCCCTAACCCTAACCCGAACCCTAAACCTAACCCTAACACTAAACCTAACCCTAACCAGAACCCTAACCCGAAACCTAAACCTAACCC
>JAVLSZ010000124.1:267500-272500 GCA_032313775.1 Urocyon cinereoargenteus
TAACCCGATTCCAAATCCTAACCCTATCCCAAACACTAACCAAACCCTAACCCGAACCCTAAACCTAACCCTAACCCTAAAACTAATCCTAACCCGAAACCTAACCCTAACCCTAACCCGAACCCGAACCCTAACGCAAATCCTAACCCTAACCCTAACTCGAACCCTAACCCTAACCCGAACCCGAAACCTAACCCTAACCTGAACCCTTACCCGAACCCTAACCTGAACCCTAAACCGAACCCTAACCCTAACCCTAACCCGAACCCGAACCCGAACCCTAACCCTAACCCTAACCCGAACCCTAACCCTAAACCGAACCTAACCCTAACCCGAACCCTAACCCTAATCCTAACCCTAACCCGAACCCTAACCCGAACCCTAACCCGAACCCTAACCCTAACCCTAAACCGAACCCTAACGCTAACCCGAACCCGAACCCTAACCCGAACCCTAACCCTAACCCTATCCCGAAACCTAACCCTAACCCTAACCTGAACACTAACCCCTAACCCTAACCCGAATCCGAACCCTTACCCGAACCCGAACCCTAACCCTAACCCAAACCCGAACCTGAAACCGAACCCGAACCCGAACCCTAACCCTAACCCAAACCCTAACCCTAACCCTAAAACGAACCCTAACCCTAACCCTAACCCGAACCCTAACCTCTAACCCGAACCCGAACCCGAACCCTAACCCAAACCCGAACCCTTACCCTACCCCGAACCCGAACCCAAACCATAACCCTAACCCTAACCCGAAACCTAACCCGAACCCAACCCTAACCCGAACCCGAACCCTAACCCGAACCCTAACCCTAACCCTAACCCGAAACCTAAACCTAACATGAATCCTAACCCTAAAACTAACCCGAACCCTAACCCTAACCCTAACCCAAACCCTAACCCGAACCCTAACCCTAACCCTAACCCTAACCCTAACCCCTAACCCTAACCTTAACCCTAACCCTAACCCTAACCCTAAAACCTAACCCTAACCCGAACCCTAACCCGAAACCTAAACCTAACCCGAACCCGAACCCTAACACTAACCCTAACCCGAACCCTAACCCTAAACCGAACCTAACCCTAACCCGAACCCTAACCCTAATCCTAACCCTAACCCGAACCCTAACCCGAACCCTAATGCTAACCATAAACCTAACCCTAACCCGAACCCTAACCCTAACCCAAACCCTAACCCGAACCCTAACCCTAACCCTAACCCTAACCCTAACCCCTAACCCTAACTTTAACCCTAACCCTAACCCTAACCCTAAAACCTGACCCTAACCCGAACCCTAACCCGAAACCTAAACCTAACCGAACCCTAACCCTAAACCTAACCCTAACCCTAACCCTAACCCGAACCCTAATCCTAACCATAAATCTAACCCTAACCCGAACCCTAACCCTAACCCTAACCCTAACCCTAACCCTATCCCTAACCACTAACCCTAACCCCAACCCTAACCCTAACCCGAACCCTAAACCTAACCCTAACCCGAATCCTAACCCTAACCCGAACCCTAACCCTAACCCGAACCCTAACCCTAACCTAACCCTAACCATAACCCTAACCCTAACCCGAACCCTAACCCGATCCCTAACCCTAACCCTAACCCAGACCCGAACCTTAACCGTAACCCGAACCCTAAACCTGACCTTAACCCTAACCCTAACCCTAACCCGAACCCTAACCCGAACCCTAAACCGAACCCTAACCCGAAACCTAACCCTAACCCTAACCTGAACACTAACACCTAACCCTAACCCGAACCCGAACCCTTACCCGAACCCGAACCATAAACCTAAACCGAACCCGAACCCGAACCCTAATCCGAAACCGAACCCTAACCCTAACCCTATCCCTAACCCGAACCCTAACCCTAACCCTAACCCTAACCCTAAACCTAACCCGAAACCTAACCATAACCATAAACCGAACCCGAACACTAACCCGAACCCTAACCCTAACCCGAACCCTAATCCTAACCCGAACCCTAACCCTAACCCTAAAACGAACCCTAACCCTAACCCTAAACTGAACCCTGACCTCTAAACCGAACCCGAACCCGAACCCTAACGCGAACCCGAACCCTAACCCTACCCCGAACCCGAACCCAAACCATAACCCTAACCCTAACCCGAACCCTAACCCCTAACCCTAACCCGAACCCTAACCCTAACCCTAACCCTAACGCTAACCCTAAACCTAACCCGAACACTAACCCTAACACTAACCCGAACCTAACCCGGACCCTAACCCTAACCCTAACCTGAAGACTAACCCCGAACCCTAACCCGACCCGAACCCTAACCCGAACCCGAACCCTAACCCAAACCCGAACCCGAAACCGAACCCTAACCCTAACCCTACCCGAACCCTAACCCTAACACTAAACCGAACCTTAACCCTAACCCGAACCCTAACCCTAACCCGAACCCGAACCCTAACCCGAACCCTAACCCTATCTCGAACCCTAACCCGAACCCTCACCGTATCCCGAACCCTAACCCTAACCCTAACCCTAACCCGAACCCGAACCCTAACCCTAACCCTATAACGAACCCTAACACTAACCCGAACCCTAACCCTAACCCTAACCCAAACCCTAACCCTAAACCTAACCCGAACTCTAACCCCTAAACCTAACCCGAACCCGAACCCTAAACCGAACCCGAAACCTAACCGTAACCCGAACCCGAAACCTAACCCTAACCCGAACCCGAACCCAATCCTAACCCTAACCCTAACACGAACCCTAACCCTAACCCGAACCCTAACCCTAACCCGAACCCTAACAGTAACCCTAACACTAAACCTAACCCGAACCCTCACCCGAACCATAACCCGAAACCTAACCCTAACCCTAACCCGTACCCTAACCCGAAACCTAACCCTAACCCTAACCCGAACCCTAAACCTAACCCTAACCCTAAACCGAACCCTAACCCTAACCCTAAACCGAACCCGAACCCTAACCCGAACCCGAACCCTAACCCGAACCTAACCCTAACCCGAACCCTAACCCTAACCCGAAAGCTAACCCTGACCCTAAACCTAACCCTAACCCGAACCCTAACCCGAACCCTAAACCGAACCCTAACCCTAACCCTAACCCGAACGCTAACCCTAAACCGAACCCGAACCCTAACCGTAACCCGAACCCGAAACCTAACCCTAACCCGAACCCGAACCCAATCCTAACCCTAACCCTAACACGAACCCTAACCCTAACCCGAACCCTAACCCTAACCCGAACCCTAACACTAACCCTAACACTAAACCTAACCCGAACCCTCACCCGAACCATAACCCGAACCCTAACCCTAACCCTAACCCGTACCTTAACCCGAAACCTAACCCTAACCCTAAACCGAACGCTAACCCTAACCCTAAACCGAACCCGAACCCTAACCCGAACCCGAACCCTAACCCGAACCTAACCCTAACCCGAACCCTAACCCTAACCCGAAAGCTAACCCTGACCCTAAACCTAACCCTAACCCGAATCCTAACCCGAACCCTAAACCGAACCCTAACCCTAACCCTAACCCGAACGCTAACCCTGACCCTAACCCGAACACTAACCCTAACCCTAACCCAAACCCTAATTCGAACCCTAACCCTAACCGTAACCCTAAGACCAACCCCTAACCCTAACCCTAACCCTATCCCTAAAACCTAACCCTAACCCGAATCCTAACCCTAACCCTAACCCTAACCCGAACCCTAACCCTAAACCTAACCCTAACCCGAACCCTAACACTAACCCAAACCCTAACACTAACCCTAACTCTAACCCGAACCCTAACCTTAACCCTAACCCTAACCCGAACCCTAACCCGAACCCTAACCCTAACCCTAACCCTAAACCTAACCCTAACCCGAACCCTAACCCGAACCCTAACCCGAACCCGAACCCTAAGCGAATCCACCCTAACCCTAACCCGAACCCTAACCCTAACCCCAAACCGAACCCTAACCCTAACCCGAACCCTAACCCAAACCCTAAACCGAACCCTAACCCGAACCCTAACCCTAACCCTAACCCCGAACCCGAACAATAACCCTAACCCTAACCCTAACACGAACCCTAACACGAACCCTAACCCGAACCCAACCCTAACACTAACCCGAACCCGAAACCTAACCCTAACCCGAACCCTAACACTAACCCTAACCCGACCCCTAACCCGAACCCTAACACGAACCCTAACCCTAACCCTAACCCTAACTCTAACACGAAACCTAACCCTAACCCTAACCCGAACCCTAACCCTAACCCGAACCCGAACCCTAACCCTAACCCGAAACCTAACCCGAACCCAACCCTAACCCGAACCCGAACCCTAACCCGAACCCTAACCCTAACCCTAACCCGAAACCTAAACCTAACATGAATCCTAACCCTAAAACTAACCCGAACCCTAACCCTAACCCTAACCCTAACCCTAACCAGAACCCTAACCCTAAACCTAACCCTAACCAGAACCCTAACCCTTACCTTAAACCGAACCCTAACCCCTAAACCTAACCCGAACCTGAACCCTAAACCGAACCCGAAACCTAACCCTAACCCGATCCCGAAACCTAACCCTAACCCGAACCCGAACCCGACCCCTATCCCTAACCCTAACACGAACCCTAACCCTAACCCGAACCCTAACCCTAACCCGAACCCTAACACTAACCCTAACCCTAAACCTAACCCGAACCCACACCCGAACCATAACCCTAACCCTACACCTAACCCTATCCCGAACCCTAACCCGAACCCTAACCCTAACCCTAACCCGAACCCTAACCCTAACCCTAACCCGAACCCTCACCCTAACCCTAACCGAACCCGAACCCTAACCCGAACCCGAACCCTAACCCGAACCGTAACCCTAACCCTAACCCGAAACCGAACCCGAATCCTAACCCTAAACCAAACCCTAACCCTAACCATAACCAGAGCCCTAACCGAACCCTAAACCGAATCCTAACCC
>JAVLSZ010000124.1:287500-290000 GCA_032313775.1 Urocyon cinereoargenteus
ACCCTAACCCTAACCCGAACCCTAACAGTAACCCGAACCCTAACCCTAACCCTAACCCTAACCCTAACCCTAACCATAACCCTAACCCGAACCCTAACCCTAACCCTAACCTGAACCCTAACCCTAACCCTAACCCGAACCCGAACCCTAACGCCTTACCCGAATCCTAACTCTAACCCGAACCCTAACACGAACACTAACCCTAACCCGAACCCTAACCCGAATCCTAACCCGAACCCTAACCCTAACCCTAACCCGAACGCTAACCCTGACCCTAACCCGAACCCTAACCCTAACCCTAACCCAAACCCTAATTCGAACCCTAACCCTAACCCTAACCCGAAACCTAACCCTAACCCTAACGCTAACCCGAAACCTAACCCGAACCCTAACCCAAACCCTAACCCTAAACCTAACCCTAACCCGAACCCTAACCCTAACCCTAACCTGAACCCGAACCCTAACGCGAATCCTAACCCTAACCTTAACCCGAACCCTAACACTAACCCGAAACCGAACCCTAACCCTAACCCGAACCCTAACCCGAACCCTACCCGAACCCTAACCCGAACCCTAAACCGAACCCTAACCCGAACCCTAACCCGAACCCTAAACCGAACCCTAACCCGAACCCTAAACCGAACCCTAACCCTAACCCTAACCCGAAACCTAACCCGAACCCTAACCCGAACCCTAAACCGAACCCTAACCGGAACCCTAATCCGATCCCTAAACCGAACCCTAACCCTAACCCTAACCCGAACCCGAACCCTAACCCTAACCCTAACCCGAACCCTAACCCTAACCCTAACCCTAACCCTAACCCTAACCCGAAACCTAACCATAACCCTAAACCGAACCCGAACCCTAACCCGAACCCGAACCCTAACCCGAACCCTAACCCTAAACCTAACCGAACCCGAACCCTAACCCGAACCCGAACCCTAACCCGAACCCTAACCCTAACCCTAACCCGAACCCGAACCCGAACCCTAACCCTAACCCGAACCCTAACCCGAATCCTAACCCGAACCGTAACCCTAACCCTAACCCTAACGCTTACCCTGACCCTAACCCGAACCCTAACCCTAACCCTAACCGAAGCCCTAATTCGAACCCTAACCCTAACCGTAACCCTAACACTAACCCTAACCACTAACCCTAACCCTAACCCTAACACTAAAACCTAACCCTAACCTGAACCCTAACCCTAACCCGAACCCTAAGCCT
Source organism: Urocyon cinereoargenteus (assembly GCA_032313775.1). Classification (NCBI taxonomy): domain Eukaryota; kingdom Metazoa; phylum Chordata; class Mammalia; order Carnivora; family Canidae; genus Urocyon; species Urocyon cinereoargenteus. The sequence continues at coordinate 288,731 of JAVLSZ010000124.1, forward strand.
AAACCTAAACCTAACCCTAACCCTAACCCCTAACCCTAACACGAACCCTAAACCTAAACCTAAACCTAAACTTAACCCTAACACGAACCATAACCCGTACCCTAACCCTAACCCTAACCTGAACAATAACCCCTAAACCTAACCCGAACCCGAACCCTAACCCGAACCCGAACCCTAACCCGAACCCGAACCCTAACCCAAACCCGAACCCGAACCTGAACCCTAACCCTAACCCTAACCCGAACCCTAACCCTAACCCTAACGCGAACCCTAACCCTAAACCGAACCCTAAACCTAACGCGAACCCTAAACCTAAACCTAACCCTAACCCTAACCCGAACCCGAACCCTAACCCTAACCCTAAACCGAACCCTAACCCTAACCCGAACCCTAACCCTAACCCTAACCCAAACCCTAACCCTAACCCTAACCCGAACCCTAACCCTAACCCGAGCCCTAACCCTAACCCTAACCCTAACCCTAACCCGAACCCTAACACTAACCCTAAACCTAACCCTAAACCTAACCCCTAACCCTAACCCGAACCCTAACCCTAACCCGAACCCTAAACCTAACCCTAACCCGAACCCTTACCCGAACCCTAACCCTAAACCTAACCTGAACACTACCCCCTAACCCTAACCCGAACCCGAACCCTAACCCGAACCCGCACCCTAACCCGAACCCGAACCCTAACCCAAACCCGAACCCGAACCCGAACTCTAACCCTGACCCTAACCCGAACCCTAACCCTAACCCTAACCCGAACCCTGCCCTAACCCGAACCCTAACCCTAACGCGAACCCTAACCCTAAACCTAACCCTAACCCGAACCCGAACCCGAACCCTAAATCTAACCCTAAACCGAACCCTAACCCTAACCCGATCCCTAACCCTAACCCTAAACCAAACCCTAACCCTAACCCTAACCCGAACCCTAACCGTAACCCGAACCCTAACCCTAACCCGAACCCGAAACCGAACCCTAACACTAACCCGAACCCTAACCCTAAACCTAACCCGAACCCTAACCCAAACCCGAACACTAACCCGAACCCGAACCCTAACTCAAACCCAAACCCGAACCCTAACCCTAACCCGAACCCTAACCCTAACCCTAACCCGAACCCTAATCCTAACCCTAACCCGAACCCTAAACCTAACCCTAACCCTAACCCGAACCCTAACCCTAACCCTAACCCGAACCCTAACCATAACCCTAACCCGAACCCTAACCCTAACCCTAACCCTAACCCTAACCCTAACCCTA
>JAVLSZ010000124.1:292500-295000 GCA_032313775.1 Urocyon cinereoargenteus
TAACCCTAACCCTAGAACCTAACCCTAAGCCGAACCCTAACCCTAACCCTAACCCGAACCCGAACCCTAACACTAAACTTAACCCTAACCCTAACCCTAACTCTAACCCGAAACCTAACCCTAACCCTAACCCGAACCCTAAACCTAACCCTAACCCTAACCCTAACCCTAACCCTAAACCGAACCCTAACCCTAACCCTAACCCGAACCCTAACCCGAAACCTAAACCTAAACCTAACCTGACCACTAACCCCTAACCCTAACCCGAACACGAACCCTTACCCGAACCCGAACACTAAACCTAATCCGAACCCGAACCCGAACCCTAACCCGAACCCGAACCCTAACCCTAACCCTAACCCTAACTCTAACCCGAACCCTAACCCTAACCCTAACCCGAAACCTAACCCGAAACCTAACCATAACCCTAAACCGAACCCGAACCCTAACCCGAACCCGAACCCTAAACCGAACCCTAACCCTAACCCGAACCCTAACCCGAACCCTAAACCTAACCCTAACCCGAACACTAACCCGAACCCTAACCCGAACCCTAACCCTAACACTAACCCGAACCCTAACCCTGACCCTAACCCGAACCCTAACCCTAACCCTAACCCAAACCCTAACCCGAACCCTAACCTTAAAACTAACCCTAACCCTAACCCTAACACGAAACCTAATCCTAACCCTAACCCTAACCCTAACCCGAACCCTAACCCTAACCCTAACCCTAACCCTAACCCTAACCCCTAACCCTAACCCCAACCCTAACCCTAACCAGAACCCTAACCCTAACCCGAAACCTAACCCTAACCCGAACCCTAACCCTAACCCGAAACCTAACCCTAACCCTAACCCTAAACCTAACCCTAACCCGAACCCTAACCCTAACCCTAACCCGAACCCGAACCCTATCGCGAATACTAACCCTAACCCTAACCTTAACCCTAACCCTAACCCGAACCCGAACCCTAACCGTAACCCGAACCCTAACCCGAACCCTAACCCGAACCCTAACCCGAACCCTAAACCGAACCCTAACCCGAACCCTAACCCGAACCCTAAACAGAAACCTAACCCGAACCCTAAACCGAACCCTAAACCTAACCCTAACCCGAACCCTAACCCGAACCCTAAACCGAACCCTAACCCGCACCCGAACCCTAACCCAAACCCGAACCCTAAACCTACCCCGAACAAGAACCCAAACCATAACCCTAACTCTAACTCGAACCCTAACCCTAAACCTAACCCAAACCGTAAACCGAACCCTAACCCTAACCCTAACCCTAACCCGAACCCTAACCCTAACCCTAACCCTAACCCTTACCCGAAACCTAACCCTAACCCTAACCCTAATCCTAACCCGAACCCGAACCCTAACCCTAACCCGAACCCTAACCCGAACCCTAACCCGAACCCTAACCCGAACCCTAAACCGAACCCTAACACGAACCCTAACCCGAACCCTATCCCGAACCCTAACCCGAACCCTAAACCGAACCCTAACCCTAACCCTAAACTGAACCCTCACCCGAACCCTAAACCGAACCCTAACCCGTACCCGAACCCTAATCCTACCCCGAACCCGAACCCAAACCATAACCCTAACCCTAACCCGAACCCTAACCCTAACGCTAACACTAACCGTAACCTGAACCCTAACCCTAAAACTAACCCTAACCCTAACCCGAACCCTAAGCCTAAACCTAAACCTAACACTAACCCTAACCCCTAACCCTAACCCGAACCCTAACCCTAACCCTAAACCTAAACTTAAACCTAACCCGAACCCTAACCCGTACCCTAACCCTAACCTAACCTGAACAATAACCCCTAAACCTAACCCGAACCCGAACCCTAACCCGAACCCGAACCCTAACCCGAAACCGAACCCTAACCCAAACCCGAACCCGAACCTGAACCCTAACCCTAACCCTAACCCGAAACCTAACCCTAACCCTAACGCGAACCCTAACCCTAAACCGAACCCTAACCCTAACGCGAACCCTAACCCTAAACCTAACCCTAACCCTAACCCGAACCCAAACCCTAACCCTAACCCTAAACCGAACCCTAACCCTAACCCGAACCCTAACCCTAACCCGATCCCGAACCCTAAACCTAACCCTAACCCGAACCCTTACACGAACCCTAACCGTAACCCTAACCTGAACACTACCCCCTAACACTAACCCAAACCCGAACCCTAACCCGAACCCGCACCCTAACCCGAACCCGAACCCTAAACCAAACCCGAACACGAACCAAACTCTAACCCTAACCCTAACCCGAACCCTAACCCTAACCCTAACCCGAACCCTGCCCTAACCCGAACCCTAACCCTAACCCCTAACCCTAACACGAACACTAACCCTAACCCTAACCCAAACCCTAACCCCTAACCCTCACACGAACACTAACCCTAACCCTAACCCTAAACCTAACCCTAACCCGAAACCGAACCCGAACCCTAAATCTAACCCTAAACTGAACC
>JAVLSZ010000124.1:300000-305000 GCA_032313775.1 Urocyon cinereoargenteus
CCTAACCCGAACCCTTACCCTAACCATAACCCTAACTCTAACCCTAACCCCTAACCCTAACCCCAACCCTAACCCTAACCCGATCCCAAACCCTAACCCTAACCCGAAACCTAACCCTAACCCTAACCCTAATCCTAACCCGAACCCGAACCCTAACCCTAACCCGAACCCTAACCCGAACCCTAACCCGAACCCTAACCCGAACCCTAAACCGAACCCTAACACGAACCCTAACCCGAACCCTATCCCGAACCCTAACCCGAACCCTAAACCGAACCCTAACCCTAACCCTAAACTGAACCCTCACCCGAACCCTAAACCGAACCCTAACCCGTACCCGAACCCTAATCCTACCCCGAACCCGAACCCAAACCATAACCCTAACCCTAACCCGAACCCTAACCCTAACCCTAACACTAACCGTAAACTGAACCCTAACCCTAAAACTAACCCTAACCCTAACCCGAACCCTAAGCCTAAACCTAAACCTAACCCTAACCCTAACCCCTAACCCTAACCCGAACCGTAACCCTAACCCTAAACCTAAACTTAAACCTAACCCGAACCCTAACCAGTACCCTAACCCTAACCCTAACCTGAACAATAACCCCTAAACCTAACCCGAACCCGAACCCTAACCCGAACCCGAACCCTAACCCGAAACCGAACCCTAACCCAAACCCGAACCCGAACCTGAACCCTAACCCTAACCCTAACCCGAAACCTAACCCTAACCCTAACGCGAACCCTAACCCTAAACCGAACCCTAACCCTAACGCGAACCCTAAACCTAACCCTAACCCTAACCCGAACCCAAAACCTAACCCTAACCCTAAACCGAACCCTAACCCTAACCCGAACCCTAACCCTAACCCTAACCCAAACCCTAACCCTAACCCTAACCCGAACCCTAACCCTAACCCGAGCCCTAACACTAACCCTAACCCTAACCCTAACCCTAACCCAAACCCTAACCCTAACCCTAAACCTAACCCTAACCCTAACCCCTAACCCTAACCCGAACCCTAACCCGAACCCGAACCCTAAACCTAACACTAACCCGAACCCTTACCCGAACCCTAACCGTAACCCTAACCTGAACACTACCCCCTAACACTAACCCAAACCCGAAACCTAACCCGAACCCGCACCCTAACCCGAACCCGAACCCTAAACCAAACCCGAACACGAACCCGAACTCTAACCCTAACCCTAACCCGAACCCTAACCATAACCCTAACCCGAACCCTGCCCTAACCCGAACCCTAACCCTAACCCCTAACCCTAACACGAACACTAACCCTAACCCTAACCCTAACCCTAACCCCTAACCCTAACACGAACACTAACCCTAACCCTAACCCTAAACCTAACCCTAACCCGAAACCGAACCCGAACCCTAAATTTAACCCTAAACAGAACCCTAACCCTAACCCGATCCCTAACCCTAACCCTAACCCTAACCCTAAATCTAACCCTAAACCTAACCCTACCCTAACCCCTAACCCTAACACGAACACTAACCCTAACCCTAACCCTAAACCTAACCCTAACCCGAACCCTAACCCGAACCCTAACCCTAACCCTAACCTGAACACTAACCCCTAACCCTAACCCGAACCCGAACCCTAACCCGAACCCGAACCCTAACCCAAACCCGAACCCGAACCCTAACCCTAAACCTAACCCGAACACTAACCCTAACCCTAACCCGAACCCTAACCCTAAACCGAACCCTAACCCTAACGCGAACCCTAACCCTAACCCTAACCCTAACCCTAACACGAACCCGAACCCGAACCCCAACCCTAAACCTAATCCTAAACCGAACCCTAACCCTAACCCGAACCCTAACCCTAAACCTAACCCAAACCCTAACCCTAACCCTAACCCGAACCCTAACCCTAATTCGAACCCTAACCCTAACCCTAACCCTAACCCTAACACCTAACCCTACCCTAACCCTAACCCTAACCCGAACCCAAAACCTAACCCAAACCCGAACCCTAACCCTAACCCGAACCCTAACCCTTACCCTAACCCGAACCCTAAACCTAACCCTAACCAGAACCCTAAACCTAACCCTAACCCTAACCCGAACCCTAACCCTAACCCTAACCCGAAACCTAACCCTAACCCTAACCCGAACCCTAACCCGAACCCTAACCCGAACCCTAACCCTAAACCTAACCCGAACCCGAACCCTAACCCTAACCCGAACCCTAACCCTAACCCTAACCCTAACCCTAACCCTAACCCAAACCCTAATTCGAACCCTAACCTTAACCCTAACCCTAACCCTAACCCTAACACCTAACCCTAACCCTAACCCTAACCCTAACCCTAGAACCTAACCCTAACCCGAACCCTAACCCTAACCCTAACCCGAACCCGAACCCTAACACTAAACTTAACCCTAACCCTAACCCTAACTCTAACCCGAAACCTAACCCTAACCCTAACCCGAACCCTAAACCTAACCCGAACCCTAACCCTAACCCTAACCCTAACCCTAACCCGAACCCTAACCCTAACCCTAACCCGAACCCTAACCCGAACCCTAACCCTAAACCTAACCTGACCACTAACCCCTAACCCTAATCCGAACCCGAACCCTTACCCGAACCCGAACACTAAACCTAACCCGAACCCGAACCCGAACCCTAACCCGAACCCGAACCCTAACCCTAACCCTAACCCTAACTCTAACCCGAACCCTAACCCTAACCCGAAACCTAACCCGAAACCTAACCATAACCCTAAACCGAACCCGAACCCTAACCCGAACCCGAACCCTAACCCGAACCCTAACCCTAACCCGAACCCTAACCCGAACCCTAAACCTAACCATAACCCGAACACTAACCCGAACCCTAACCCGAACCCTAACCCTAAACCTAACCCGAACCCTAACCCAGACCCTAACCCGAACCCTAAACCTAACCCTAACCCAAACCCTAACCCGAACCCTAAACCTAAACCTAACTCTAACCCTAACCCTAACACGAAACCTAATCCTAACCCTAACCCTAACCCTAACCCGAACCCTAACCCTAACCCTAACCCTAACCCTAACCCTAACCCCTAACCCTAACCCCAACCCTAACCCTAACCAGAACCCTAACCCTAACCCGAAACCTAACCCTAACCCGAACCCTAACCCTAACCCGAAACCTAACCCTAACCCTAACCCTAAACCTAACCCTAACCCGAACCCTAACCCTAACCCTAACCCGAACCCGAACCCTAACGCGAATCCTAACCCTAACCCTAACTTTAACCCTAACCCTAACCCGAACCCGAACCCTAACCCTAACCCGAACCCTAACCCGAACCCTAACCCGAACCCTAACCCGAACCCTAAACCGAACCCTAACCCGAACCCTAACCCGAACCCTAAACAGAAACCTAACCCGAACCCTAAACCGAACCCTAAACCTAACCCTAACCCGAACCCTAACCCGAACCCTAAACCGAACCCTAACCCTAACCCGAAACCTAACCCTAACCCCTAACCCTAACCCGAACCCTAACCCGAACCCGAACCCTAAACCTAACACTAACCCGAACACTTACCCGAACCCTAACCGTAACCCTAACCTGAACACTACCCCCTAACACTAACCCAAACCCGAACCCTAACCCGAACCCGCACCCTAACCCGAACCCGAACCCTAAACCAAACCCGAACACGAACCCGAACTCTAACCCTAACCCTAACCCGAACCCTAACCCTAACCCTAACCCGAACCCTGCCCTAACCCGAACCCTAACCCTAACCCATAACCCTAACACGAACACTAACCCTAACCCTAACCCTAAACCTAACCCCTAACCCTAACACGAACACTAACCCTAACCCTAACCCTAAACCTAACCCTAACCCGAAACCGAACCCGAACCCTAAATCTAACCCTAAACCGAACCCTAACCCTAACCCGATCCCTAACCCTAACCCTAACCCTAACCCTAACTCTAACCCTAAACCTAACCCTAACCCTAACCCCTAACCCTAACACGAACACTAACCCTAAACCTAACCCTAAACCTAACCCTAACCCGAACCCTAACCCTATCCCTAACCTGAACACTAACCCCTAACCCTAACCCGAACCCGAACCCTAACCCGAACCCGAACCCTAACCCAAACCCGAACCCGAACCCTAACCCTAAACCTAACCCGAACACTAACCCTAACCCTAACCCGAACCCTAACCCTAAACCGAACCCTAACCCTAACGCGAACCCTAACCCTAACCCTAACCCTAACCCTAACACGAACCCGAACCCGAACCCTAAACCTAATCCTAAACCGAACCCTAACCCTAACCCGAACCCTAACCCTAAACCTAACCCAAACCCTAACCCTAACCCTAACCCGAACCCTAACCCTAATTCGAACCCTAACCCTAACCCTAACCCTAACCCTAACACCTAACCCTACCCTAACCCTAACCCTAACCCGAACCCAAAACCTAACCCGAACCCGAACCCTAACCCTAACCCGAACCCTAACCCTTACCCTAACCCGAACCCTAAACCTAACCCTAACCAGAACCCTAAACCTAACCCTAACCCTAACCCGAACCCTAACCCTAACCCTAACCCGAAACCTAACCCTAACCCTAACCCTAACCCGAACCCTAACCCGAACCCTAACCCGAACCCTAACCCTAAACCTAACCCGAACCCGAACCCTAACCCTAACCCGAACCCTAACCCTAACCCTAACCCTAACCCTAACCCTAACCCAAACCCTAATTCGAACCCTAACCTTAACCCTAACCCTAACCCTAACCCTAACACCTAACCCTAACCCTAACCCTAAACCTAACCCTAGAACCTAACCCTAACCCGAACCCTAACCCTAACCCTAACCCGAACCCGAACCCTAACACTAAACTTAACCCTAACCCTAACCCTAACTCTAACCCGAAACCTAACCCTAACCCTAACCCGAACCCTAAACCTAACCCTAACCCTAACCCTAACCCTAACCC
>JAVLSZ010000124.1:317500-325000 GCA_032313775.1 Urocyon cinereoargenteus
ACCCGAACCCTAAGCCGAACCCGAACCCTAACCCAAACCCGAACCCTAACCCGAACCCTAACCCTAACCCTAACACTAACCCTAAACCTAAACCTAAACCGAACCCTAAACCTAACCCTAACCCGAACCCTAACCCTAACCCGAACCCGAACCCTAACCCTAACCCGAAACCTAACCCGAACCCAACCCTAACCCGAACCCTAACCCTAACCCTAAACCTAACCATAACTCTAACCCTAAACCTAACCCTAACCCGAACCCTAACCCTAACCCTAACACGAACCCTAACCCTTACCCGAACCCTAACCCTAACCCTAACCCTATCCCGAACCCTAACCCGAACCCTTACCCGAACCCTAACCCTAACCCGAACCCTAACTCTAACCCGAACCCGATACCTAACCCTAACCCGAACCCTAACCTAACCCGAAACATAACCCTAACCCTAACCCTAAACCTAACCCTAACCCGAAACCTAACCATAACCCTAACCCGAAACCTAAACCGAACCCTAAACCTAACCCTAACCCGAACCCTAACCCTAACCCTAACTCTAACCCTAAACCTAACCCTAACCCGAACCCTAACCCTAACACTAACTCGAACCCTAACCCGAACCCTAACCCGAACCCTAACCCTAACCCTAACTCGAACCCTAACCCGAACCCTAACCCGAACCCTAACCCTACCCCTAACCCTAACCCTAACCCTAACCCGAACCCTAACCCTAACCCAAACTCTAACCCTAACCCTAACCCGAACACTAACCCTAACCCTAAACCTAACCTGAACCCTAACCCGAACCCTAACCCGAACCCTAACCCTAACCCGAACCCTAACGCTAACCCGAACCCGAACCCTAACCCGAACCCGAACCCGAACCCTAACCCGAACCCTAACCCTAACCCTAACCCGAAACCTAACCCGAACCCTAACCCTAACCCTAACCCTAATCCTAACCCGAACCCTAACCCTAACACTAACCGGAACCCTAACACTAACCCTAACCCGAACCCGAACCCTAAACCCTTAAACGAATCCTAACCCTAACCCGAACCCTAACCCGAACCCTAACCCTAAGACTAACCCAGAACCCGAACCCTAACCCTAACCCTAACCCTAACCCGAACCCTAACTCGAACACGATCCCTAACCCTAACCCGAACCCGAACCCTAACCCCAACCCTAACCGGAACCCTAACCCTAACTCTAACCCGAACCCGAACACTAACCCCTTACCCGAATCCTAACCCTAACCCGAACCCTAACCCAAACCCTAACACTAAACCTAACCCCGAACCCGAACCCTAACCCTAACCCTAACCCTAACCCTAACCCGAACCCTAACCCGAACCCTATCCCGAACCCGAACCCTAACACTAACCCGACCCCGAACCCTAACCCTAAACCTAACCCGAACCCTAACCCTAACCCGAACCCTAACCGTAACCCGAACCCTAACCCTAACCCTAACCCGAACCCTAAACCTAACCCTAACCCGACCCCTAACCTGAAACCTAACACGAACCCTAAGCCTAACCCTAACCCTAACCCTAACCCGAACCCTAACCCTAACCCGAATACTAACCCTAACCCGAACCCGAACCCTAAAACTAACCCGAAACCTAACCCGAACCCAACCCAAACCCTAACCCTAACACGAACCCTAACCCTAACCCTAACCCGAACCCTAAACCGAACCCTAAACCTAACCCTAACCCTAATCCTAACCTGAACCCTAACCCTAACACTATCCGGAACCCTATCACTAACCCGAACCCTAACCCGAACCCTAACCCGAACCCTAAACCTACCCCTAACCCTAACCCTACCCCTTCCCCGAAACCGAACCCAAACCTTAACCCTAACCCTAACCCGAACACTTACCCGAACCCTAACCCTAACGCGAACCCTAAACCGAACCCTAACCTTAACCCTAACCCGAACCCTAACCCGAACCCTAACCCTAACACTAACCTGAACACTAACCCCTAACCCTAAACCGAACCCGAACCCTAACCCGAACCCGAAACCTAACCCTAACCCGAAACCTAACCCTAACCCTAACCCGAACCCTAACCCTAACCCTAACCCGAACCCTACCCCGAACCCTAACCCGAATCCTAACCCAAACCCTAATCTGAACACTAAATCCTAACCCTTACCCGAACCCGAACCCTAACCTGAACCCGAACCCTAACCCGAACCCGAACCCTAACCCAAACCCGAACCCGAACCCTAACCCTAACACTAACCTGAAACCTAACCCTAACCCTAACCCTAACCCTAACCCGAACCCTAACCCTAACCCTCACTCTAACCCTAAACCTAACCCTAACCCTAACCCGAAACCTAACCATAAACCTAACCCGAACCCTAACCCGAACCCTAACCCGAACCCTAAACCTAAACCAAACACTAAACCTAACCCGAAACCTAACCCTAAACCTAACCCTAACCCTAACCCGAACCCTAACACTAACCCTAAACCTAACCCTAACCCTAACCCTAACCCGAACCCTAACCCTAACCCTAACCCGAACCCTAACCAGAACCCGAACCCTAACCCTAACCCGAACCCTAACCCTAACCCGAACCCTAATCCTAACCCTAACCCGAACCCTAACCCTAACCCTAACCCCAACCCTAACCCGAACCCTAACACGAACCCTAACCCTACCACTAACCCTAACCCTGCCCCTAACCCGAACCCTAACCCTAAACCAAACCCTAACCCTAACCTAACCCGAACCCTAACCTTAACACGAACCCGAACCCTAAACCTAAGCCTAATCCCGAACCCGAACCCTAAACCTAACCCTAACCCTAACCCGAACCCGAACCCTAAACCTAACCCTAACCCGAACCATAACCCTAACCCGAACCCGAACGCTAACCCTAACCCGAAACCTAACCGGAACCCAACCCAAACCCGAACCCTAACCCTAACCCGAACCCTAAACCTAACCCTAACCCTAACCCGAAACCTAAACCTAACGCGAACCCTAACCCTAAACCTAACCCGAACCCTAACCCTAACACTAACCCGAACCCTAACAGTAACCCGAACCCTAACCCTAACCCTAAACCTAACCCTAACCCTAACCCTAACCCGAACCCTAACCCTAACCCTAACCCGAACCCTAAACCGAACCCTAACCCGAACCCTAACCCTAACCCTAATCTGAACACTAAATCCTAACCCTTACCCGAACCCGAACCCTAACCCGAACCCGAAACCTAACCCGAACCCGAACCCTAACCCGAACCCGAAACCGAACCTGAACCCGAACCCTAACCCTAACCTGAACCCTAACCATAACCCTAACCCTAACTCGAACCGTAACCCTAACCCTCACTCTAACCCTAAACCTAACCCTAACCCGAACCCTAACCATAATACTAACCCGAACCCTAACCCGAACCCTAAACTTAAACCAAACTCTAAACCTAACCCGAAACCTAACCCTAACCCTAACCCTAACCCTAACCCGAACCCTAACCCTAACCCTAACTCTAACCCTAAACCTAACCCTAACCCGAACCCTAACCCTAACCCTAACCCTAACCCTAACCCTAACCGGAACCCTAACCCGAAACCTAACCCTACCCCTAACCCTAACCCTAACCCGAACCCTAACCCTAACCCAAACCCTAACCCTAACCCTAACCCGAACCCTAACCCTAACCCTAACCCTAAACCGAACCCTAACCCGAAGCCTAACCCGAACCCTAACCCTAACCCGAACCCTAACGCTAACCCGAACCCGAACCCTAACCCTAACCCTAACCCTAACCCTAACCCGAAACCTAACCCTAAACCTAACCCTAACCCTAAACCTAACCCGAACCCTAACCATAACCCTAACCCAAACCCTAACCCGAAGCCTAAACCTAAACCTAACCCTAAACCTAATCCGAAACCTAACCCTAACCCTAAACCTAACCCTAACCCGAACCCTAACCCTAACCCTCACTCTAACCCTAAACCTAACCCTAACCCGAACCCTAACCATAACACCTAACCCTAACCCGAACCCTAACTCTAATTCGAACACTAAACCTAACCCTAACCCGAACCCTAATCCTAACCTTAAACCTAACCCTAACCCGAACCCTAACCCTAACCCTAATCCTAACCCTAACCCTAACCCGAAACCGAACCCGAACCCTTACCCTAACTCTAACACTAACTCCTAACCCGAACGCGAACCCGAACCGTAATCCGAACACGAACCCTAACCGTACCCCGAACCCGAACCCATACCATAACCCTAACCCTAACCCGAACCCTAACCCTAACCCTAACCCTAACCCTAACCCGAACCCGAACCCTTACACTAACCCAAACCCTAACCCTAACTCGAACACTAACCCTAACCCTAACCCTAACCCTAACTATAACCCCTAACCCTAACCCGAACCCTAACCCTAATTCGAACACTAAACCTAACCCTACCCCGAACCCTAACCCTAACCCGAACCCTAACCCTAACCCTAACCCTAACCCTAACCCGAACCCTAACCCTAACCCTAACCTGAACCCGAACACTAAACCGAAACCTAACCCTAACCCTAACCCGAACCCTAACACTAACCCTAACCCTAACCCTAACCCTAAAACTAACCCGAAACCTAACCCTAACCCTAACCCGAACCCTAACCCTACCCCGAACCCTAACCCTAACCCGAACCCTAACCCTAACCCTAACCCTAACCCTAACCCTAACACTAACCCTAACCCTAACCCCTAACCCTAACCCTAACCCTAACCCTAACCCTAACCCAAACCCTAACCCGAACCCTAACTCTAACCCGAACCCTAACCCTAACCCTACCCCGAACCCTAACCCGAACCCTAACCCTAACACTAACCTGAACACTAACCCCTAACCCTAACCCGAACCCGAACACTAACCCGAACCCGAAACCCAACCCTAACCCGAACCCTAACCCTAAACCTAACCCGAACCCTAACCTTAACCCTAACCCGAACCCTACCCCGAACCCTAACCCGAATCCTAACCCTAACCCTAATCTGAACACTAAATCCTAACCCTTACCCGAACCCGAACCCTAACCTGAACCCGAACCCTAACCCGAACCCGAACCCTAACCCAAACCCGAACCCGAACCCGAACCCTAACCCTAACACTAACCTGAACCCTAACCCTAACCCTAACCCTAACCCGAACCCTAACCCTAACCCTCACTCTAACCCTAAACCTAACCCTTACCCTAACCCGAAACCTAACCATAAACCTAACCCGAACACTAACCCGAACCCTAAATCTAAACCAAACACTAAACCTAACCCGAAACCTAACCCTAACCCTAACCCTAAACCTAACCCGAACCCTAACACTAACCCTAACCCTAAACCTAACCCTAACCCTAACCCGAACCCTAACCCTAACCCTAACCCGAACCCTAACCCGACCCCGAACCCTAACCCTAACCCGAAACCTAACCGGAACCCAACCCAAACCCGAACCGTAACCCTAACCCGAACCCTAAACCTAACCCTAACCCTAACACGAACCTGAACCCTAACCCTAACCCGAACCCTAACCCTAACCCGAACCCTAACCCTAAACCTAACCCGAACCCTAAACCTAACCCTAACCCCAACCCTAACCCGAACCCTAACACGAACCCTAACCCTAACCCTAACCCGAAACCTAACCCTAACCCTAACCCTAAACCTAACCCGAACCCTAACCCTGCCCCTAACCCGAACCCTAACCGTAAACCAAACCCTAACCCTAAGCTTAACCCGAACCCTAACCTTAACACGAAACCGAACCCTTAACCTAAGCCTAACCCCGAACCCGAACCCTAAACCTAACACTAACCCTAACCCGAACCCGAACCCTAAACCTAACCCTAACCCTAACACGAACCCGAACCCTAACCCTAACCCGAACCCTAACCCTAACCCTAAACCTAACCCTAATCCTAACCCGAACCCTAACCCTAACACTATCCGGAACCCTATCACTAACCCGAACCCTAACCCGAACCCTAACCCGAACCCTAACCCTACCCCTAACCCTAACCCTAACCCTTCCCCGAACCCGAACCCAAACCTTAACCCTAACCCTAACCCGAACCCTTACCCGAACCCTAACCCTAACGCTAACCCTAACCCGAACCCTAACCCTAACCCTAACCCTAACCCTAACCCCTAACCCTAACCCGAACCCTAACACTAACCCTAACCCTAACCCTAACCCTAACCCGAACCCTAACCCTAACCCTAACCCGAACCCTTACCCGAAACCTAACCCTAACACTAACCTGAACACTAACCCCTAACCCTAACCCGAACCCGAACCCTAACCCGAACCCGAAACCTAACCCTAACCCGAACCCTAACCCTAACCCTAACCCGAACCCTAACCTTAACCCTAACCCGAACCCTACCCCGAACCCTAACCCGAATCCTAACCCTAACCCTAATCTGAACACTAAATCCTAACCCTTACCTGAACCCGAACCCTAACCTGAACCCGAACCCTAACCCGAACCCGAACCCGAACCCTAACCCAAACCCGAACCCGAACCCTAACCCTAACACTAACCTGAACCCTAACCCTAACCCTAACCCTAACCCTAAACCGAACCCTAACCCTAACCCTCACTCTAACCCTAAACCTAACCCTAACCCTAACCCGAAACCTAACCATAAACCTAACCCGAACCCTAACCCGAACCCTAAACCTAAACCAAACACTAAACCTAACCCGAAACCTAACCCTAACCCTAACCCTAACCCTAACCCGAACCCTAACACTAACCCTAACCCTAACCCTAACCCTAACCCTAACCCGAACCCTAACCCTAACCCTAACCAGAACCCTAACCCGAACCCGAACCCTAACCCTAACCCGAAACCTAACCGGAACGCAACCCAAACCCGAACCCTAACCCTAACCCGAACCCTAAACCTAACCCTAACCCTAACACGAACCCGAACCCTAACCCTAACCCGAACCCTAACCCTAACCCGAACCCTAACCCTAACCCTAACCCGAACCCTAACCCTAACCCTAACCCCAACCCTAACCCAAACCCTAACACGAACCCTAACCCTACCCCTAACCCTAACCCTGCCCCTAACCCGAACCCTAACCCTAAAACAAACCCTAAAACTAACCCTAACCCGAACCCTAACCTTAACACGAACCCGAACCCTAAACCTAAGCCTAACCCCGAACCCGAACCCTAAACCTAACCCTAACCCTAACCCGAACCCGAACCCTAAACCTAACCCTAACCCGAACCATAACCCTAACCCGAACCCGAACGCTAACCCTAACCCGAAACCTAACCGGAACCCAAAGCAAACCCGAACCCTAACCCTAACCCGAACCCTAAACCTAACCCTAACCCTAACCTGAAACCTAAACCTAACGCGAACCCTAACCCTAAACCTAACCCGAACCGTAACCCTAACCCTAACCCGAACCCTAACAGTAACCCGAACCCTAACCCTAA
>JAVLSZ010000124.1:330000-342500 GCA_032313775.1 Urocyon cinereoargenteus
CGAACCCTAACCCGAACCCGAACCCTAACCCGAACCCAAACCCTAACCCAAACCCGAACCCGAACCCGAACCCGAACCCTAACCCTAACCTGAACCCAGAACCTAACCCTAACCCTAACTCGAACGGTAACCCTAACCCTCACTCTAACCCTAAACCTAACCCTAACCCGAACCCTAACCATAATACTAACCCGAACCCTAACCCGAACCCTAAACTTAAACCAAACTCTAAACCTAACCCGAAACCTAACCCTAACCCTAACCCTAACCCTAACCCGAACCCTAACCCTAACCCTAACTCTAACCCTAAACCTAACCCTAACCCGAACCCTAACCCTAACCCTAACCCGCACCCTAACCGGAACCCTAACCCGAAACCTAACCCTACCCCTAACCCTAACCCTAACCCGAACCCTAACCCTAACCCAAACCCTAACCCTAACCCTAACCCGAACCCTAACCCTAACCCTAACCCTAAACCGGACCCTAACCCGAAGCCTAACCCGAACCCTAACCCTAACCCGAACCCTAACGCTAACCCGAACCCGAACCCTAACCCTAACCATAACCCTAACCCTAACCCTAACCCGAAACCTAACCCTAAACCTAACCCTAACCCTAAACCTAATCCGAACCCTAACCATAACCCTAACCCAAACCCTAACCCGAAGCCTAAACCTAAACCTAACCCTAAACCTAATCCGAAACCTAACCCTAAAACTACCCTAACGCTAACCCGAACCCTAACCCTAAACCTCACTCTAACCCTAAACCTAACCCTAACCCGAACCCTAACCATAACACCTAACCCTAACCCGAACCCTAACTCTAATTCGAACACTAAACCTAACCCTAACCCGAACCCTAATCCTAACCTTAAACCTAACCCTAACCCGAACCCTAACCCTAACCCTAATCCTAACCCTAACCCTAACCCGAAACCGAACCCGAACCCTTACCCTAACTCTAACACTAACTCCTAACCCGAACGCGAACCCGAACCGTAATCCGAACACGAACCCTAACCCTACCCCGAAACCGAACCCATACCATAACCCTAACCCTAACCCGAACCCTAACCCTAACCCTAACCCTAACCCGAACCCGAACCCTTACCCTAACCCGAACCCTAACCCTAACTCGAACACTAACCCTAACCCTAACCCTAACCCTAAATATAACCCCTAACCCTAACCCGAACCCTAACCCTAATTCGAACACTAAACCTAACCCTACCCCGAACCCTAACCCTAACCCGAACCCTAACCCTAACCCTAACCCTAACACGAACCCTAACCCTAACCCTAACCTGAACCCGAACACTAAACCGAAACCTAACCCTAACCCTAACCCGAACCCTAACACTAACCCTAACCCTAACCCTAACCCTAACCCGAACCCTAACCCTAACCCTAACCCGAACCCTAATCCTACCCCGAACCCTAACCCTAACCCGAACCCTAACCCTAACCCTAACCCTAACCCTATCCCTAACCCCTAACCCTAACCCTAACCCTAACCCAAACCCTAACCCGAACCCTAACACTAACCCGAACCCTAACCCTAACCCTACCCCGAACCCTAACCCGAACCCTAACCCTAACACTAACCTGAACACTAACCCCTAACCCTAACCCGAACCCGAACCCTAACCCGAACCCGAAACCTAACCCTAACCCGAACCCTAACCCTAACCCTAACCCGAACCCTAACCCTAACCCTAACCCGAACCCTATCCCGAACCCTAACCCGAATCCTAACCCTAACCCTAATCTGAACACTAAATCCTAACCCTTACCCGAACCCGAACCCTAACCTGAACCCGAACTCTAACCGAACCCGAACCCTAACCCAAACCCGAACTCGAACCCGAACCCTAACCCTAACACTAACCTGAACCCTATCCCTAACCCTAACCCTAACCCTAACCCTAACCCGAACCCTAAACCTCACTCTAACCCTAAACCTAACCCTAACCCTAACCCGAAACCTAACCATAAACCTAACCCGAACCCTAACCCGAACCCTAAACCTAAACCAAACACTAAACCTAACCCGAAACCTAACCCTAACCCTAACCCTAAACCTAACCCGAACCCTAACACTAACCCTAACCCTAAACCTAACCCTAACCCTAACCCGAACCCTAACCCTAACCCGAACCATAACCCGAACCCGAACCCTAACCCTAACCCGAAACCTAACCGGAACCCAACCCAAACCCGAACCCTAACCCTAACCCGAACCCTAAACCTAACCCTAACCCTAACACGAACCCAAACCCTAACCCTAACCCGAACCCTAACCCTAACCCGAACCCTAACCCTAACCCTAACCCGAACCCTAAACCTAACCCTAACCCCAACCCTAACCCGAACCCTAACACGAACCCTAACCCTACCCCTAACCCTAACCCTGCCCCTAACCCGAACCCTAACCGTAAACCAAACCCTAACCCTAACCTTAACTCGAACCCTAACCTTAACACGAAACCGTACCCTAAACCTAAGCCTAACCCCGAACCCGAACCCTAAACCTAACCCTAACCTTAACCCGAACCCGAACCCTAAACCTAACCCTAACCCTAACACGAACCCGAACCCTAACCCTAACCCGAACCCTAACCCTAACCCTAAACCTAACCCTAATCCTAACCCGAACCCTAACCCTAACACTATCCGGAACCCTATCACTAACCCGAACCCTAACCCGAACCCTAACCCGAACCCTAACCCTACCCCTAACCCTAACCCTAACCCTTCCCCGAACCCGAACCCAAACCTTAACCCTAACCCTAAACCGAACCCTTACCCGAACGCTAACCCTAACGCTAACCCTAACCCGAACCCTAACCCTAACCCTAACCCTAACCCCTAACCCTAACCCAAACCCTAACACTAACCCTAACCCTAACCCTAACCCTAACCCGAACCCTAACCCTAACCCTAACCCGAACCCTTACCCGAACCCTAACCCTAACACTAACCTGAACACTAACCCCTAAACCTAACCCGAACCCGAACCCTAACCCGAACCCGAAACCTAACCCTAACCCGAACCCTAACCCTAACCCTAACCCGAACCCTAACCTTAACCCTAACCCGAACCCTACCCCGAACGCTAACCCGAATCCTAACCCTAACCCTAATCTGAACACTAAATCCTAACCCTTACATGAACCCGAACCCTAACCTGAACCCGAACCCTAACCCGAACCCGAACCCTAACCCAAACCCGAACCCGAACCCGAACCCTAACCCTAACACTAACCTGAACCCTAACCCTAACCCTAACCCTAACCCGAACCCTAACCCTAACCCTCACTCTAACCCTAAACCTAACCCTAACCCTAACCCGAAACCTAACCATAAACCTAACCCGAACCCTAACCCGAACCCTAAACCTAAACCAAACACTAAACCTAACCCGAAACCTAACCCTAACCCTAACCCTAACCCTAACCCTAACCCGAACCCTAACACTAACCCTAACCCTAACCCTAACCCTAACCCTAACCCTAACCTGAAACCTAACCGGAACGCAACCCAAACCCGAACCCTAACCCAAACACGAACCCTAAACCTAACCCTAACCCTAACACGAACCCGAACCCTAACCCTAACCCGAACCCTAACCCTAACCCGAACCCTAACCCTAACCCTAATCCGAACCCTAACCCTAACCCTAACCCCAACCCTAACCCAAACCCTAACACGAACCCTAACACTACCCCTAACCCTAACCCTGCCCCTAACCCGAACCCTAACCCTAAACCAAACCCTAAAACTAACCCTAACCCGAACCCTAACCTTAACACGAACCCGAACCCTAAACCTAAGCCTAACCCCGAACCCGAACCCTAAACCTAACCCTAAACCTAACCCGAACCCGAACCCTAAACCTAACCCTAACCCGAACCATAACCCTAACCCGAACCCGAACGCTAACCCTAACCCGAAACCTAACCGGAACCCAAACCAAACCCGAACCCTAACCCTAACCCGAACCCTAAACCTAACCCTAACCCTAACCCGAAACCTAAACCTAACGCGAACCCTAACCCTAAACCTAACCCGAACCGTAACCCTAACCCTAACCCGAACCCTAACAGTAACCCGAACCCTAACCCTAACTCTAACACGAAACCTAACCCTAACCCTAACCCGAACCCTAACCCTAACCCGAACCCGAACCCTAACCCTAACCCGAAACCTAACCCGAACCCAACCCTAACCCGAACCCGAACCCTAACCCGAATCCTAACCCTAACCCTAACCCGAACCCTAACCCTATCCCTAACCCTAACCCTAACCCGATCCCTAACCCGAACACTAACCCTAACCCTAACCCTAAACCGAACTCTAATCCTAACGCTAAACCGAACCCGAACACTAACCAGAACCCTAACCCTAACCCGAACCCCAACCCTAAACCGAACCCTAAACCTAACCCGAACCCTAACCCGAACCCTAACCCTAACCCTAACCCGAACACTAACCCTGACCCTAACCCGAATCCTAACCCTAACCCTAACCCAAACCCTAACCCGAACCCTAACCCTAACCCTAACCCTAACCCTAATACTAACCCCAAACCCGAACCCTAACCCTAACCCTAACCCTAAAACCTAACCCTAACCCGAACCCTAAACCTAACCCTAACCCGAACCCGAACCCTAAACCTAAACCTAACCCTAACCCTCACCCTAACCCTAACCCGAAACCTAACCCTAACCCTAACCCTAAATCGAACCCTATCCCTAACCCTAACCCTAACCCAAACACTAACCCCTAACCCTAACCCCAACCCTAACACTAACCCGAACCCTACCCCTAACCCTAACCCGAAACCTAACTCTAACCCGAACCCTAACCCTAAACCTAACCCTAATCCAAATCCTAACCCTATCCCAAACACTAACCAAACCCTAACCCGAACCCTAAACCTAACCCTAACCCTAAACCTAATCCTAACCCGAACCCTAACCCTAACCCTAACCCGAACCCGAACCCTAACGCAAATCCTAACCCTAACCCTAACTCGAACCCTAACCCTAACCCGAACCCGAAACCTAACCCTAACCTGAACCCTTACCCGAACCCTAACCTGAACCCTAAACCGAACCCTAACCCTAACCCTAACCCGAACCCGAACCCGAACCCTAACCCTACCCTAACCCGAACCCTAACCCTAAACCGAACCTAACCCTAACCCGAACCCTAACCCTAATCCTAACCCTAACCCGAACCCTAACCCGAACCCTAACCCGAACCCTAACCCTAACCCTAAACCGAACCCTAACGTTAACCCGAACCCGAACCCTAACCCGAACCCTAACCCTAACCCTAACCCGAACCCTAACCCTAATCCTAACCCTAACCCGAACCCTAACCCGAACCCTAACCCGAACCCTAACCCTAACCCTAAACCGAACCCTAACGTTAACCCGAACCCGAACCCTAACCCGAACCCTAACCCTAACCCTAACCCGAACCCTAACCCTAACCATAACCCGAACCCTAACCCGAACCCTAACCCTAACCCTAAACCTAACCCGAACCCTAACCCTAAACCTAACCCGAACCCTATCCCGAAACCTAACCCTAACCCTAACCTGAACACTAACCCCTAACCCTAACCCGAATCCGAACCCTTACCCGAACCCGAACCCTAACCCTAACCCAAACCCGAACCTGAAACCGAACCCGAACCCGAACCCTAACCCTAACCCAAACCCTAACCCTAACCCTAAAACGAACCCTAACCCTAACCCTAACCCGAACCCTAACCTCTAACCCGAACCCGAACCCGAACCCTAACCCAAACCCGAACCCTTACCCTACCCCGAACCCGAACCCAAACCATAACCCTAACCCTAACCCGAACCCTAACCCTAACCCTAACCCTAACCGTAAACCGAAACCTAACCCTAACCTTAACCCTAACCCGAACCCTAACCCTAACCCTAACACTAACCCTAACCCCTAACCCTAACCCGAACCTAAACCCTAACCCTAACCCTAACCCTAAACCTAACCCGAACCCTAACCCTAACCCTAACCTGAACCCTACCCTAAACCTAACCTGAACACTAACCCTTAACCCTAACCCGAACCCGAACCCTTACCCGAACCCGAACCCTAAACCTAACTCGAACCCGAACCCGAACCCTAACCCGAACCCGAACCCTAACCCTAAACCTAACCCTAACCCGAACCCTAACCCTAACCCTAACCCTAACCCTAACCGTAACCCGAAACCTAACCATAACCCTAAACCGAACCCGAACCCTAACCCGAACCCGAACGCTAACCCAAACCCTAACCCTAACCCGAACCCTAACCCTAACCTGAACCCTAACACGAACCCTAACCGAAACCCTAACCCTTACCCTAACCCGAACCCTAAACAGAACCCTAACCCTAACCCTAACCCAAACCCTAACCCGAACCCTAACCCTAACCCTAACCCTAACCCTAACCCTAACCCCTAACCCTAACCTTAACCCTAACCCTAACCCTAACCCTAAAACCTAACCCTAACCCGAACCCTAACCCGAAACCTAAACCTAACCCGAACCCGAACCCTAACACTAACCCTAACCCGAACCCTAACCCTAAACCGAACCTAACCCTAACCCGAACCCTAACCCTAATCCTAAACCTAACCCGAACCCTAACCCGAACCCTAATGCTAACCATAAACCTAACCCTAACCCGAACCCTAACCCTAACCCAAACCCTAACCCGAACACTAACCCTAACCCTAACCCTAACCCTAACCCCTAACCCTAACCTTAACCCTAACCCTAACCCTAACCCTAAAACCTGACCCTAACCCGAACCCTAACCCGAAACCTAAACCTAACCGAACCCTAACCCTAAACCTAACCCTAACCCTAACCCTAACCCTAACCCGAACCCTAATCCTAACCATAAATCTAACCCTAACCCGAACCCTAACCCTAACCCTAACCCTAACCCTAACCCTAACCCTAACCACTAACCCTAACCCCAACCCTAACCCTAACCCGAACCCTAAACCTAACCCTAACCCGAACCCTAACCCTAACCCGAACCCTAACCCTAACCCAACCCTAACCCTAACCTAACCCTAACCATAACCCTAACCCTAACCCGAACCCTAACCCGATCCCTAACCCTAACCCTAACCCAGACCCGAACCTTAACCGTAACCCGAACCCTAAACCTGACCTTAACCCTAACCCTAACCCTAACCCGAACCCTAACCCGAACCCTAAACCGAACCCTAACCCGAAACCTAACCCTAACCCTAACCTGAACACTAACACCTAACCCTAACCCGAACCCGAACCCTTACCCGAACCCGAACCATAAACCTAACCCGAACCCGAACCCGAACCCTAATCCGAAACCGAACCCTAACCCTAACCCTATCCCTAACCCGAACCCTAACCCTAACCGTAACCCTAACCCTAAACCTAACCCGAAACCTAACCATAACCATAAACCGAACCCGAACACTAACCCGAACCCTAACCCTAACCCGAACCCTAATCCTAACCCGAACCCTAACCCTAACCCTAAAACGAACCCTAACCCTAACCCTAAATTGAACCCTGACCTCTAAACCGAACCCGAACCCTAACCCTAACGCGAACCCGAACCCTAACCCTACCCCGAACCCGAACCCAAACCATAACCCTAACCCTAACCCGAACCCTAACCCCTAACCCTAACCCGAACCCTAACCCTAACCCTAACCCTAACGCTAACCCTAAACCTAACCCGAACACTAACCCTAACACTAACCCGAACCTTAACCCGGACCCTAACCCTAACCCTAACCTGAAGACTAACCCCGAACCCTAACCCGACCCGAACCCTAACCCGAACCCGAACCCTAACCCAAACCCGAACCCGAAACCGAACCCTAACCCTAACCCTACCCGAACCCTAACCCTAACACTAAACCGAACCTTAACCCTAACCCGAACCCTAACCCTAACCCGAACTCGAACCCTAACCCGAACCCTAACCCTATCTCGAACCCTAACCCGAACCCTCACCGTATCCCGAACCCTAACCCTAACCCTAACCCGAACCCGAACCCTAACCCTACCCTATAACGAACCCTAACACTAACCCGAACCCTAACCCTAACCCTAAACCAAACCCTAACCCTAACCCTAACCCGAACTCTAACCCCTAAACCTAACCCGAACCAGAACCCTAAACCGAACCCGAAACCTAACCGTAACCCGAACCCGAAACCTAACCCTAACCCGAACCCGAACCCAATCCTAACCCTAACCCTAACACGAACCCTAACCCTAACCCGAACCCTAACCCTAACCCGAACCCTAACAGTAACCCTAACACTAAACCTAACCCGAACCCTCACCGAACCATAACCCGAAACCTAACCCTAACCCTAACCCGTACCCTAACCCGAAACCTAACCCTAACCCTAACCCGAACCCTAAACCTAACCCTAACCCTAAACCGAACCCTAACCCTAACCCTAAACCGAACCCGAACCCTAACCCGAACCCGAACCCTAACCCGAACCTAACCCTAACCCGAACCCTAACCCTAACCCGAAAGCTAACCCTGACCCTAAACCTAACCCTAACCCGAACCCTAACCCGAACCCTAAACCGAACCCTAACCCTAACCCTAACCCGAACGCTAAACCTAAACCGAACCCGAACCCTAACCGTAACCCGAACCCGAAACCTAACCCTAACCCGAACCCGAACCCAATCCTAACCCTAACCCTAACACGAACCCTAACCCTAACCCGAACCCTAACACTAACCCTAACACTAAACCTAACCCGAACCCTCACCCGAACCATAACCCGAACCCTAACCCTAACCCTAACCCGTACCTTAACCCGAAACCTAACCCTAACCCTAAACCGAACCCTAACCCTAACCCTAAACCGAACCCGAACCCTAACCCGAACCCGAACCCTAACCCGAACCTAACCCTAACCCGAACCCTAACCCTAACCCGAAAGCTAACCCTGACCCTAAACCTAACCCTAACCCGAATCCTAACCCGAACCCTAAACCGAACCCTAACCCTAACCCTAACCCGAACGCTAACCCTGACCCTAACCCGAACACTAACCCTAACCCTAACCCAAACCCTAATTCGAACACTAACCCTAACCCTAACCCTAAGACCAACCCCTAACCCTAACCCTAACCCTATCCCTAAAACCTAACCCTAACCCGAAACCTAACCCTAACCCTAACCCTAACCCGAACCCTAACCCTAAACCTAACCCTAACCCGAACCCTAACACTAACCCAAACCCTAACACTAACCCTAACTCTAACCCGAACCCTAACCTTAACCCTAACCCTAACCCGAACCCTAACCCGAACCCTAACCCTAACCCTAACCCTAAACCTAACCCTAACCCGAACCCTAACCCGAACCCTAACCCGAACCCGAACCCTAAGCGAATCCACCCTAACCCTAACCCGAACCCTAACCCTAACCCCAACCCGAACCCTAACCCTAACCCGAAACCTAACCCGAACCCTAAACCGAACCCTAACCCGAACCCTAAACCGAACCCTAACCAGAACCCTAAACCGAACCCTAAACCGAACCCTAACACGAACCCTAAACCGAACCCTAAACCTAACCCTAACCCGAACACTAACGCGAACCCTAACACGAAGCCTAAACCGAACCCTAACCCGAACCCTAACCCAAAACCTAAACCGAACCCTAACCCGAACCCTAACCCTAACCCGAACCCGAACACGAATGCTAACCCTAACCGTAACCCGAACCCTAACACTAACCCGAACCGTAACACTAACCCTAACCCTAATCCTAACCGGAACCCTAACCCTAACCCTAACCGGAACCCTAACCATAACCCTAACCCGAACCCGAACCCTAACCCCTTACCCGAATCCTAACCTTAACCCGAACCCTAACCCGAACCCTAACCCTAACCCTAACCCCGAACCCGAACAATAACCCTAACCCTAACCCTAACACGAACCCTAACACGAACCCTAACCCGAACCCAACCCTAACACTAACCCGAACCCGAAACCTAACCCTAACCCGAACCCTAATACTAACCCTAACCCGACCCCTAACCCGAACCCTAACACGAACCCTAACCCTAACCCTAACCCTAACTCTAACACGAAACCTAACCCTAACCCTAACCCGAACCCTAACCCTAACCCGAACCCGAACCCTAACCCTAACCCGAAACCTAACCCGAACCCAACCCTAACCCGAACCCGAACCCTAACCCGAACCCTAACCCTAACCCTAACCCTAACCCGAAACCTAAACCTAACATGAACCCTAACCCTAAACCTAACCCGAACCCTAACCCTAACCCTAACCCTAACCCTAACCAGAACCCTAACCCTAACCCTAACCCTAACCCTAACCAGAACCCTAACCCTAACCTTAAACCGAACCCTAACCCCTAAACCTAACCCGAACCTGAACCCTAAACCGAACCCGAAACCTAACCCTAACCCGAACCCGAAACCTAACCCTAACCCGAACCCGAACCCGACCCCTATCCCTAACCCTAACACGAACCCTAACCCTAACCCGAACCCTAACCCTAACCCGAACCCTAACACTAACCCTAACCCTAAACCTAACCCGAACCCACACCCGAACCATAACCCGAACCCTACACCTAACCCTATCCCGAACCCTAACCCGAACCCTAACCCTAACCCTAAACCGAACCCTAAACCTAACCCTAACCCGAACCCTCACCCTAACCCTAACCGAACCCGAACCCTAACCCGAACCCGAACCCTAACCCGAACCGTAACCCTAACCCTAACCCGAAACCGAACCCGAATCCTAACCCTAAACCAAACCCTAACCCTAACCATAACCAGAGCCCTAACCGAACCCTAATCCGAATCCTAACCCTAACCCTAACCCGAACCCTAATGCTAAACCGAACCCGAACCCTAACCTGAACCGTAACTCTAACCCTAAACCGAACCCTAACCCTAACCCTAAACTGAACCCTAACCCGAAACCTAACCCTAACCCTAACCCTAATCCTAACCCGAACCCTAACCCTAACCCTAACCGGAACCCTAAACCTAACCCTAACCCTAACCCGAACCCTAACCCCTACCCGAATCCTAACCCTAAACCGAACCCTAACCCGAACCCTAACCCTAACCCTAACCCCGAACCCGAACCCTAACACTAACCCAAACCCTAACCTGAACCCTAACCCGAACCCTAACCCGAACCCCAACCCTAACCCGAACCCGAACCCGAACCCTAACCCTAACCCGAACCCGAACCCTAACCCTAACCCAAACCCGACCCCTAACCCGAACCCTAACACGAACCCTAACCCTAACCCTAACCCGAACCCGAAACATAACCCTAAACCTAACCCGAAACCTAACCCTAACCTGAACCCTAATCCTTACCCTAACCCGAACCCTAAACCTAACCCGAAACCGAACCCTAACCCTAACCCGAAACCTATCCCGAACCCAACCCTAACCCGAACCCTAACCCTAACCCCAACACTAACCCTAACCCTAACCCTAACCCGAAACGTAAACCTAACCCGAAACCTAACCCTAAACCTAACCCGAACCCTAACCCTAACCCTAACCCGAACCTTAACCGTAACCCGAACCCAAAACCTAACCCTAACCCTAACCCTAACCCAAACCCGAACCCTAACCATAACCCTAAACCGAACCCTAAACCGAACCCTAACCCTAACCCTAACCTGAACACTAACCCCTAACCCTAACGAACCCGAACACTTACCCGAACCCGAACCCTAAACCTAACCCGAACCCGAACCCGAACCCTAACCCGAAACCGAACCCTAACCCTAACCCGAAACCTAACCCGAAACCGAACCCTAACCCTAACCCTAAAACTAACCCGAACCCTAACCGAAACCTAACCCGAACCCTAACCCTAACCCTAACCCGAACCCTAACCCTGACCCTAACCCGAACCCTAACCCTAACCCTAACGAAAACCCTAACCCGAACCCTAACCCTAACCCTAACCCTAACGCTAAACCGATACCTAAACCTAACCCTAACCCTAACCCTAACCCGAACCCTAACCCTAACCCGAAACCTAACTCTAACCCTAACCCTAAACCTAACCCTAACCCGAACCCTAACCCTAACCCTAACCAGAACCCGAACCCTAACGCGAATCCTAACCCTAACCCTAACCTGAACCCTCACCCTAACCCGAACCCGAACCCTAACCCTAACCGGAACCCTAAACCGAACCCTAACCCGAACCCTAACCCGAACATTAAAACGAACCCTAAACCGAACCCTAACCCGAACCCAAACCCGAACCCTAAACCGAACCTAACCCGAACCCTAAACCGAACCCTAACCCTAACCCGAACCCTAACCCGAACCCTAACCCGAACCCTAACCCGAACTCTAAACCGAAACTTAACCCGCACCCGAACCCTAACCCGTACCCGAACCCTAAACC
>JAVLSZ010000124.1:347500-350000 GCA_032313775.1 Urocyon cinereoargenteus
CAATAACCCCTAAACCTAACCCCAACCCGAACCCTAACCCGAACCCGAACCCTAACCCGAAACCGAACCCTAACCCAAACCCGAACCCGAACCTGAACCCTAACCCTAACCCTAACCCGAAACCTAACCCTAACCCTAACGCGAACCCTAACCCTAAACCGAACCCTAACCCTATCGCGAACCCTAACCCTAAACCTAACCCTAACCCTAACCCGAACCCAAACCCGCACCCTAACCCGAACCCGAACCCTAAACCAAACCCGAAACCGAACCCGAACTCTAACCCTAACCCTAACCCGAACCCTAACCCTAACCCTAACCCGAACCCTGCCCTAACCCGAACCCTAACCCTAACGCGAACCCTAACCCTAAACATAACCCTAACCCGAAACCGAACCCGAACCCTAAATCTAACCCTAAACCGAACCCTAACCCTAACCCGATCCCTAACCCTAACCCTAACCCAAACCCTAACCCTAACCCTAACCCGAACCCTAACCGTAACCCGAACCCTAACCCTAACCCGAACCCGAACCCTAACTCTAACCCGAACCCTAACCCTAACCCTAACACGAACCCTAACCCAAACCCGAACACTAAGCCGAACCCGAACCCTAACCCTAACCCGAACCCGAACCCTAACCCTAACCCGAACCCTAACCCTAACCCTAACCCGAACCCTAAACCTAACCTTAACCCGAACCCTAAACCTAACCCTAACCCTAACCCGAACCCTAACACTAACCCTAACCCGAACACTAACCATAACCCTAACCCGAACCCTAACCCTAACCCTAACCCTAACCCTAATCCTAACCCGAACCCTAACCCGAACCCTAACCCTAACCCTAACCCTAACCAGAACCCTAACCCTAACCCTAACCAGAACCCTAACCCCTAAACCTAACCCGAACCTGAACCCTAAACCGAACCCGAAACCTAACCCTAACCCGAACCCGAAACCTAATCCTAACCCGAAACCGAACCCGACCCCTAACCCTAACCCTAACACGAACCGTAACCCTAACCCGAACCCTAAACTAACCCGAACCCTAACACTAACCCTAATCCTAAACCTAACCCGAACCCTCACCCGAACCATAACCTGAACCCTAACCCTAACCCTAACCCGAACCCTAACCCGAACCCTAACCCTAAACCTAACCCGAACCCGAACCCTACCGAACCCGAACCCTAACCCTAAACCGAACCCGAACCCGAACCCGAACCCTAACCCGAACCCTAACCCTAACCCGAACCCGAACCCGAAACCTAACCCTAACCCGAACCCTAACCCGAACCCTAACCCTAACCGTAACCCTAACCCTAACCCCTAACCCGAACCCGAACCCTAACCCTATCCCTGTCCCGAACCCAAACCATAACCCTAACCCTAAACCAAACCCTAACCCTAAACCTAACCATAACCCTAACACTAACCCGAAACCCTAACCCTAACCCTAACCCTAACCCTACCCCTAACCCTAACACCTAACCCTAACCCGAAGCCTAACCCTAACTCCAACACTAACCCTAACACTAACCCGCACCCTAATCCTAACCTTAACCCTAACCCTAACCCGAACCCTAACCCTAACCCTAATCCTAACCCTAACCCTAACCCGAAACCGAACCCGAACCCTAACCCTAACCCTAACCCTAATTCCTAACCCGAACCCGAACCCGAACCCCAACCCGAACCCGAACCCTAACCCTACCCCGAACCCGAACCCAAACCATAACCCTAACTCTAACCCGAAACCTAACCCTAAACCTAACCCTAACCCGAACCCTAACCCTAATCCTAACACTAACCCTAGCCCGAACACTAACCCTAACCCTAACCCTAACCCTAACTATAACCCCTAACCCTAACCCGAACCCTAACCCTAACTCGAACACTAAACCTAACCCTACCCCGAATCCTAACCCTAAACCTAACCCTAACCCTAACCCTAACCCGAACCCTAACCCTAAACCTAACCCTAACCCTAACCCTAACCCGAAACCTAACCCGAACCCTAACCCTAACCCTAACCCTAACCCGAACCCTAACCCTAACCCTAACCTGAACCCGAACACTAAACCGAAACCTAACCCTAACCCTAACCCGAACCCTAACCCTAACCCGAACCGAAACCTAACCCTAACACGAACCCTAACCCGAACCCTAAACCTAACCCTAACCCTAATCCTAACCTGAAACCTAACCCTAACCCTAACCGGAACCTTAACCCTAAACCTAACCCGAACCAGAACCCAAACCACTTACCCGAATCCTAACCCTAACCCGAACCCTAACCCTAACCCGAACCCTAACCCTAACCCGAACCTGAAACCTAACCCTTACGCGAACCCTAACCCTAACCCTAACCCGAACCCGAACCCTAACCCTAAACCTAACCCTAACCCTAACCCGAACCCGAACCCTAACCCGAACCCTACCCCTGACCCTAATCAGAACCCTAACCCTAACCCTAACCCTAACCCAAACCCGAAC
>JAVLSZ010000124.1:355000-370000 GCA_032313775.1 Urocyon cinereoargenteus
TAACCCGAACCCTAACCCTAACCCTAACCCTAACCCGAAACCTAACCCTAACCTAAACCCTAAACCTAACCCTAACCCGAACACTAACCCTAACCCTAAACCTAACCCGAACCCTAACCCGAACCCTAACCCGAACCCTAACCCTAACCCGAACCCTAACTCTAACCCAAACCCGAACCCTAACCCGAACCCGAACCCTAACCCTAACCCGAACCCTAACCCTAACCCTAACCCAAAATCTAACCCGAACCCTAACCCTAACCCTAACCCTAATCCTAACCCGAACCCTAACCCTAACACTAAACGGAACCCTAACACTAACCCTAACCCGAACCCGAACCCTAAACCCTTAAACGAATCCTAACCCTAACCCGAACCCTAACCCGAACCCTAACCCTAAGACTAACCCCGAACCCGAACCCTAACCCTAACCCTAACCCTAACCCGAACCCTAACCCGAACCCTAACCCGAACCCGAACCCTAACCGTAACCCGAACCCGAACCCTAACCCCAATCTAACCGGGACCCTAACCCTAACCCTAACCCGAACCCGAACACTAACCCCTTACCCGAATCCTAACCCTAACCCGAACCCTAACCCGAACCCTAACACTAAAACTAACCCCGAACCCGAACCCTAACCCTAACCCTAACCCTAACCCGAACCCTAACCTGAACCCTAACCCGAACCCGAACCCTAACACTAACCCGACCCCGAACCCTAACCCTAACCCTAACCCGAACCCTAAACCTAACCCTAACCCGACCCCTAACCTGAAACCTAACACGAACCCTAACCCTAACCCTAACCCTAACCCTAACCCTACCCCTAACCCTAACCCTCACCCGAACCCTAACCCTAAACCAAACCCTAAACCTAACCCTAACCCGAACCCTAACCTTAACACGAACCCGAACCCTAAACCTAAGCCTAACCCCGAACCCGAACCCTAAACCTAACCCTAACCCTAAACCTAACCAGAACCCTAACCCTAACCCTAACCCGAAACATAACCCTAACCCGAACCCGAACCCTAACCCTAACCTGAAACCTAACCGGAACCCAACCCAAACCCGAACCCTAACCCTAACCCGAACCCTAAACCTAACCCTAACCCGAAACCTAAACCTAACCCGAACCCTAACCATAAACCTAACCCGAACCCTAACCCTAACCCTAACACGAACCCTAACCGTAACCCGAACCCTAACCCTAACCCTAACCCTAACCCTAACCCGAACCCTAACCCTAACCCTAACCCGAACCCTAACCCGAACCCTAACCCGCACCCTAACCCTAACCCTAAACTGAACACTAAATCCTAACCCTTACCCGAACCCGAACCCTAACCCGAACCCTAAGCCGAACCCGAACCCTAACCCAAACCCGAACCCTAACCCGAACCCTAAACCTAAACCTAACCCTAACCCTAACCCGAAACTTAACCCTAACCCTAACCCTAACACTAACCCGAACCCTAACCCTAACCCTAACTCTAACCCTAAACCTAAACCTAAACCGAACCCTAAACCTAACCCTAACCCTAACCCTAACCCTAACCCGAAACCGAACCCTAACCCTAACCCGAAACCTAACCCGAACCCAACCCTAACCCGAACCCTAACCCTAACCCGAACCCTAAACCTAACCCTAACCCTAAACCTAACCATAACTCTAACCCTAAACCTAACCCTAACCCGAACCCTAACCCTAACCCTAACACGAACCCTAACCCTAACCCGAACCCTAACCTAACCCTAACCCTATCCCGAACCCTAACCCGAACCCTTACCCGAACCCTAACCCTAACCCGAACCCTAACGCTAACCCGAACCCGATCCCTAACCCTAACCCTAACCCTAACCCTAACCCTAACCCGAAACATAACCCTAACCCTAACCCTAACCCTAAACGTAACCCTAACCCGAAACCTAACCATAACCCTAACCCGAAACCTAAACCGAACCCTAAACCTAAACCTAACCCTAAACCTAACCCGAAACCTAACCCTAACCTAACCCTAACCCTAACCCGAACCCTAACCCTAACCCTAACTCTAACCCTAAACCTAACCCTAACCTGAACCCTAACCCTAACCCTAACCCGAACCCTAACCCGAACCCTAACCCGAACCCTAACCCGAACCCTTACCCTAACCCTAACCCGAACCCTAACCCTAACCTAAACCCTAACCCTAACCCTAACCCGAACACTAACCCTAACCCTAAACCTAACCCGAACCCTAACCCGAACCCTAACCCGAACCCTAAATCTAACCCGAACCCTAACTCTAACCCAAACCCGAACCCTAACCCGAACCCGAACCCTAACCCTAACCCGAACCCTAACCCTAACCCTAACCCAAAATCTAACCCGAACCCTAACCCTAAGCCTAACCCAAATCCTAACCCGAACCCTAACCCTAACACTAAACGGAACCCTAACACTAACCCTAACCCGAACCCACACCCTAAACCCTTAAACGAATCCTAACCCTAACCCGAACCCTAACCCGAACCCTAACCCTAAGACTAACCCCGAACCCGAACCCTAACCCTAACCCTAACCCTAACCCGAACCCTAACCCGAACCCTAACCCGAACCCGAACCCTAACCCTAACCCGAACCCGAACCCTAACCCCAATCTAACCGGGACCCTAACCCTAACCCTAACCCGAACCCGAACACTAACCCCTTACCCGAATCCTAACCCTAACCCGAACCCTAACCCGAACCCTAACACTAAAACTAACCCCGAACCCGAACCCTAACCCTAACCCTAACCCTAACCCGAACCCTAACCTGAACCCTAACCCGAACCCGAACCCTAACACTAACCCGACCCCGAACCCTAACCCTAACCCTAACCCGAACCCTAAACCTAACCCTAACCCGACCCCTAACCTGAAACCTAACACGAACCCTAACCCTAACCCTAACCCTAACCCTAACCCGAACCCTAACCCTAACCCGAACCCTAACCCTAACCCGAACCCGAACCCTAAACCTAACCCGAAACCTAACCCGAACCCAACCCAAACCCTAACCCTAACCCGAACACTAACCCTAACCCTAACCCGAACCCTAACCCTAACCCTAACCCTAATCCTAACCCGAACCCTAACCCTAACACTATCCGGAACCCTATCACTAACCCGAGCCCTAACCCGAACCCTAACCCGAACCCTAACCCTACCCCTAACCCTAACCCTAACCCTTCCCCGAACCCCTAACCTGAAACCTAACCCGAACCCTAACCCTAACCCTAAACCTAACCCGAACAATAACCCTAACCCTAACCCGAACCTTAACCGTAACCCGAACCCTAAACCCAACCCTAACCCTAACCCTAACCCGAACCCTAACCCGAAACCTAACCCGAACCCTAACCCTAACACTAACCTGAACACTAACCGCTAACCCTAACCCGAACCCGAACCCTTACCCAAACCCGAACCCTAACCCGAACCCGAACCCTAACCCTAACCTGAACACTAACCCCTAACCCTAACCCGAACCCTAACCCTAACCCTAACCCGAACCCTAACCCGAACCCTAAACCTAACCCGAAACCTAAACCTAACCCTAACCCTAACCCCTAACCCTAACCCGAACCCTAACCCTAACCCTAAACCAAACCCTAACCCGAACCCTAACCCTAACCCTAACCCTAACCCGAACCCTAACCCGAACCCTAACCCTAACCCTAACCCTTCCCCTAACCGGAACCCAAACCTTAACCCTAACGCTAACCCGAACCCTTACCCGAACCCTAACCCTAACGCTAACCCTAACCCGAACCCTAACCCTAACCCTAACCCTAACCCCTAACCCTAACCCGAACCCTAACACTAACCCTAACCCTAACCCTAATCCTAACCCTAACCCGAACCCTAACCCTAACCCTAACCCGAACCCTAACCCGAACCCGAACCCTAACCCGAACCCGAACCCGAAACCTAACCCTAACCCGAACCCTAACCCTAACCCTAACCCGAATCCTAACCCTAACCCTAACCCGAACCCTTCCCCGAACCCTAACCCGAATCCTAACCCTAACCCTAATCTGAACACTATATCCTAACCCTTACCCGAACCCGAACCCTAACCTGAACCCGAACCCTAACCCGAACCCGAAACCTAACCCAAACCCGAACCCGAACCCTAACCCTAACACTAACCTGAACCCTAACCCTAACCCTAACCCTAACCCTAACCCGAACCCTAACCCTAACCCTCACTCTAAACCTAAACCTAACCCTAACCCTAACCCGAAACCTAACCATAAACCAAACCCGAACCCTAACCCGAACCCTAAACCTAAACCAAACACTAAACCTAACACGAAACCTAACCCTAAACCGAACCCTAACCCTAACCCGAACCCTAACACTAACCCTAACCCTAACCCTAACCCTAACCCGAACCCTAACCCTAACACTAACCCGAACCCTAACCCTAACGCTAACCCTAACCCTAACCCGAAACCTAACCCGAACCCGAACCCTAACCCTAACCCGAAACCTAACCGGAACCCAACCCAAACCCGAACCCTAACCCTAACCCGAACCCTAAACCTAACTCTAACCCTAACCCGAAACCTAAACCTAACGCGAACCCTAACCCTAAACCTAACCCGAACCCTAACCCTAACCCTAACCCGAACCCTAACCCTAACCCTAACCCTAACCCTAACCCGAACCCTAACCCTAACCCTAACCCGAACCCTAAACCGAACCCTAACCCGAACCCTAACCCTAACCCTAATCTGAACACTAAATCCTAACCCTTACCCGAACCCGAACCCTAACCCGAACCCGAACCCTAACCCGAACCCGAACCCTAAACCAAACCCAAACCCGAACCCGAACCCTAACCCTAACCCTAACCTGAACCCTAACCCTAACCCTAACCCTAACCCTAACTCGAACCGTAACCCTAAACCTCACTCTAACCCTAAACCTAACCCTAACCCGAACCCTAACCATAATACTAACCCGAACCCTAATCCGAACCCTAAACTTAAACCAAACTCTAAACCTAACCCGAACCCTAACCCTAAACCTAACCTGAACCCGAACACTAAACCGAAACCTAACCCTAACCCTAACCCGAACCCGAACCCGAACC
This sequence comes from Urocyon cinereoargenteus, assembly GCA_032313775.1. Lineage (NCBI taxonomy): Eukaryota > Metazoa > Chordata > Mammalia > Carnivora > Canidae > Urocyon > Urocyon cinereoargenteus. The sequence goes on from JAVLSZ010000124.1 coordinate 360,133, forward strand.
CTAACCCTAACTCGAACCCTAACCCTAACCCTAACCCTAACTCGAACCGTAACCCTAAACCTCACTCTAACCCTAAACCTAACCCTAACCCGAACCCGAACCCGAACCCTAACACGAACCCTAACCCGAACCCTAAACCTAACCCTAACCCTAATCCTAACCCGAACCCTAACCCTAACCCTAACCGGAACCCTAAACCTAACCCGAACCCGAACCCTAACCACTTACCCGAATCCTAACCCTAACCCGAACCCTAACCCTAACCCGAACCCTAAGCCTAACCCTAACCCTAAACCGAACCCTAACCCTAACCCTAACCCGAACCCTAACCCCAACCCTAACCGGAACCCTAACCCTAACCCTAACCCGAACCCGAACACTAACCCCTTACCCGAATCCTAACCCTAACCCGAACCCTAACCCGAACCCTAACACTAAACCTAACCCCGAACCCGAACCCTAACCCTAACCCTAACCCTAACCCGAACCCTAACCCGATCCCTAACCCGAACCCGAACCCTAACCGTAACACGAACCCTAACCCTAACCCGAACCCTAACCCTAACGCTAACCCTAACCCGAACCCTAACCCTAAACCTAACCCTAACCCCTAACCCTAACCCGAACCCTAACACTAACCCTAACCCTAACCCTAACCCTAACCCTAACCCGAACCCTAACCCTAACCCGATCCCTAACCCGAACCCTAACCCTAACACTAACCTGAACACTAACCCCTAACCCTAACCCAAACCCGAACCCTAACCCGAACCCGAAACCTAACCCTAACCCGAACCCTAACCCTAACCCTAACCCGAACCCTAACCCTAACCCTAACCCGAACCCTACCCCGAACCCTAACCCGAATCCTAACCCTAACCCTAATCTGAACACTAAATCCTAACCCTTACCCGAACCCGAACCCTAACCTGAACCCGAACCCTAACCCGAACCCGAACCCTAACCCAAACCTGAACCCGAAACCGAACCCTAACCATAACACTAACCTGAACCCTAACCCTAACCCTAACCCGAACCCTAACCCTAACCCTCACTCTAACCCTAAACCTAACCCTAACCCTAACCCGAAACCTAACCATAAACCTAACCCGAACCATAAACCAAACCCTAAACCTAAACCAAACACTAAACCTAACCCGAAACCTAACCCTAACCCTAACCCTAACCCGAACCCTAACACTAACCCTAACCCTAACCCTAACCCTAACCCGAACCCTAACCCGAACCCGAAACCTAACCCTAACCCGAAACCTAACCGGAACCCAACCCAAACCCGAACCCTAACCCTAACCCGAACCCTAAACCTAACCCTAACCCTAAACCTAACCCTAACCCTAACCCTAACCCGAAACCTAACCCTAACCCGAACCCTAACCCGAACCCTAACACGAACCCTAACCCTACCCCTAACCCTAACCCTGCCCCTAAACTGATCCCTAACCCTAAACCAAACCCTAACCCTAACCCTAACCCGAACCCTAACCTTAACACGAACCCGAACCCTAAACCTAAGCCTAACCCCGAACACGAACCCAAAACCTAACCCTAACCCTAACCCGAACCCGAACCCTAAACCTAACCCTAACCCTAACCCGAACCCTAACCCGAACCCTAACCCGAACCCGAACCCTAACCCGAAACCTACCCCGAACCCTAACCCGAATCCTAACCCTAACACTAATCTGAACACTAAATCCTAACCCTTACCCGAACCCGAACCCTAACCTGAACCCGAACCCTAACCCGAACCCTAACCCTAACCCAAACCCGAACCCGAACCCGAACCCTAACCCTAACCCTAACCTGAACCCTAACCCTAACCCTAACGCTAACCCTAACAAGAACCGAAACCCTAAACCTCACTCTAACCCTAAACCTAACCCGAACCCGAACCCTAACCATAATACTAACCCGAAAGCTAACCCGAACCCTAAACTTAAACCAAACTCAAAACCTAACCCGAAACCTAACCCTAACCCTAAGCCTAACCCTAACCCTCACCCGAACCCTAACCCTAACCCTAACTCTAACCCTAAACCTAACCCTAACCCGAACCCTAACCCTAACCCTAACCCGAACCCTAACCGGAACCCTAACCCGAAACCTAACCCTACCCCTAACCCTAACCCTAACCCTAACCCGAACCCTAACCCTAACCCAAACCCTAAACCTAACCCTAACCCGAATCCTAACCCTAACCCTAACCCTAAACCGAACCCTAACCCGAAGCCTAACCCGAACCCTAACCCTAACCCGAACCCTAACGCTAACCCGAACCCGAACCCTAACCCTAACCCTACCCTAAACCTAACCCTAACCCGAACCCTAACCCTAAACCTAACCCTAACCCTAAACCTAACCCGAACCCTAACCATAACCCTAACCCAAACCCTAACCCGAAGCCTAAACCTAAACCTAACCCTAAACCTAATCCGAAACCTAACCCTAACCCTAACCCTAACCCTAACCCGAACCCTAACCCTAACCCTCACTCTAACCCTAAACCTAACCCTAACCCGAACCCTAACCATAACACCTAACCCTAACCCGAACCCTAACTCTAATTCGAACACTAAACCTAACCCTAACCCGAACCCTAATCCTAACCTTAACCCTAACCCTAACCCGAACCCTAACCCTAACCCTAATCCTAACCCTAACCCTAACCCGAAACCGAACCCGAACCCTAACCCTAACCCTAACACTAACTCCTAACCCGAACGCGAACCCGAACCGTAATCCGAACACGAACCCTAACCCTACCCCGAACCCGAACACAAACCATAACCCTAACCCTAACCAGAACCCTAACCCTAACCCTAACCCTAACCCGAACCCTAACCCTAACCCGAACCCTAACCCTAACTCGAACACTAAACCTAACCCTAACCCTAACTATAACCCCTAACCCTAACCCGAACCCTAACCCTAATTCGAACACTAAACCTAACCCTACCCCGAACCCTAACACTAACCCTAACCCTAACCCTAACCCGAACCCTAACCCTAAACCTAACCCTAACCCTAACCCTAACCCGAACACTAACCCGAACCCTAACCCTAACCCTAACCCTAACCCTAACCCGAACCCTAACCCTAACCCTAAACTGAACCCGAACACTAAACCGAAACCTAACCCTAACCCTAACCCGAACCCTAACCCTAACCCGAACCCGAACCCTAACACGAACCCTAACCCGAACCCTAAACCTAACCCTAACCCTAATCCAAAACCGAACCCTAACCCTAACCCTAACCGGAACCCTAAACCTAACCCGAACCCGAAACCTAACCACTTACCCGAATCCTAACCCTAACCCGAACCCTAACCCTAACCCGAACCCTAAGCCTAACCCTAACCCTAAACCGAACCCTAACCCTAACCCTAACCCGAACCCTAACCCCAACCCTAGCTGGAACCCTAACCCTAACCCTAACCCGAAACCGAACACTAACCCCTTACCCGAATCCTAACCCTAACCCGAACCCTAACCCGAACCCTAACACTAAACCTAACCCCGAACCCGAACCCTAACCCTAACCCTAACCCTAACCCGAACCCTAACCCGAAACCTAACCCTATCCCGGTCCCGAACCCAAACCATAACCATAACCCTAACCCAAACCCTAACCCGAAACCGAACCCTAACCCCTTACCCTAATTCCTAACCCTAACCCGAACCCTAACACTAACCCTAACCCAAACACTAACCCGAACCCTAAACCTAACCATAACCCTAACCCTAAACCGAACCCTATCCCTAACCCTAACCCTAACCCGAATCCGAACCCTAACCCGAACCCGAACCTGAACCCGAACCCTAACCCGAACCCTAACCTGAACCCTAACCCTAACCATAACCCGAACCCTAACCCTAACCCGAACCCTAACACGAAACCTAACCCTAACCCTAACCCGAACCCTAACCCGAACACTAACCTGAACCCTAAACCTAACCCGAACCCTAACCACTTACCCGAATCCTAAGCCTAACCCGAACCCTAACCCTAACCCGAACCCTAAGCCTAACCCTAACCCTAACCCGAACCCTAACCCTAACCCTAACCCGAACCCTAACCCCAACCCTAACCGGAACCCTAACCCTAACCCTAACCCGAACCCGAACACTAACCCCTTACCCGAATCCTAACCCTAACCCGAACCCTAACCCGAACCCTAACACTAAATCTAACCCCGAATCCGAACCCTAACCCTAACCCTAAACCTAACCCGAACCCTAACCCGAACCCTAACCCGAACCCGAACCCTAACCCTAACCCGACCCCGAACCCTAACCCTAACCCTAACCCGAACCCTAACCGTAACCCGAACCCTAACCCTAACCCGAACCCTAACCCTAACGCTAACACTAACCCGAACCCTAACCCTAAACCTAACCCTAACCCCTAACCCTAACCCGAACCCTAACACTAACCCTAACCCTAACCCTAACCCTAACCCGAACCCTAACCCTAACCCTAACCCGAACCCTAACCCGAACCCTAACCCTAACACTAACCTGAACACTAACCCCTAACCCTAACCCAAACCCGAACCCTAACCCGAACCTGAAACCTAACCCTAACCCGAACCCTAACCCTAACCCTAACCCGAACCCTACCCCGAACCCTAACCCGAATCCTAACCCTAACCCTAATCTGAACACTAAATCCTAACCCTTACCCAAACCCGAACCCTAACCTGAACCCGAACCCTAACCCGAACCCGAACCCTAACCCAAACCTGAACCCGAACCCGAACCCTAACCATAACACTAACCTGAACCCTAACCCTAACCCTAAACCGAACCCTAACCCTAACCCTCACTCTAACCCTAAACCTAACCCTAACCCTAACCCGAAACCTAACCATAAACCTAACCCGAACCCTAACCCGAACCCTAAACCTAAACCAAACACTAAACCTAACCCGAAACCTAACCCTAAACCTAACCCTAACCCGAACCCTAACACTAACCCTAACCCTAACCCTAACCCTAACCCTAACCCGAACCCTAACCCAAACCCGAACCCTAACCCTAACCCGAAACCTAACCGGAACCCAACCCAAACCCGAACCCTAACCCTAACCCGAACCCTAAACCTAACCCTAACCCTAACACGAACCCGAACCCTAACCCTAACCCGAACCCTAACCCTAACCCGAACCCTAACCCTAAACCTAACCCGAACCCTAACCCTAACCCTAACCCCAACCCTAACCCGAACCCTAACACGAACCCTAACCCTACCCCTAACCCTAACCCTGCCCCTAAACCGAACCCTAACCCGAACCCTAACCCTAACCCTAACCCTAACCCGAACCCTAACCCGAACCCTAACCCGAACCCGAACCCTAACACTAACCCGACCCCGAACGCTAACCCTAACCCGAACCCTACCCCGAACCCTAACCCGAATCCTAACCCTAACCCTAATCTGAAAACTAAATCCTAACCCTTACCCGAACTCGAACCCTAACCTGAACCCGAACCCTAACCCGAACCCTAACCCTAACCCAAACCCGAACCCGAACCCGAACCCTAACCCTAACCCTAACCTGAACCCTAACCCTAACCCTAACCCTAACAAGAACCGTAACCCTAACCCTCACTCTAACCCTAAACCTAACCCTAACACGAACCCTAAACATAATACTAACCCGAAACCTAACCCGAACCCTAAACTTAAACCAAACTCTAAACCTAACCCGAAACCTAACCCTAACCCTATCCCTAACCCTAACCCTCACCCGAACCCTAACCCTAACCCTAACTCTAACCCTAAACCTAACCCTAACCCGACCGCTAACCCTAACCCTAACCCGAACCCTAACCGGAACCCTAACCCGAAACCTAACCCTACCCCTAACCCTAACCCTAACCCTAACCCGAACCCTAACCCTAACCCAAACCCTAAACCTAACCCTAACCCGAACCCTAACCCTAACCCTAACCCTAAACCGAACCCTAACCCGAAGCCTAACCCGAACCCTAACCCTAACCCGAACCCTAACGCTAACCCGAACCCGAACCCTAACCCTAACCCTAGCCTAACCCTAACCCTAACCCGAAACCTAACCCTAAACCTAACCCTAACCCTAAACCTAACCCGAACCCTAACCATAACCCTAACCCAAACAATAACCCGAAGCCTAAACCTAAACCTAACCCTAAACCTAATCCGAAACCTAACCCTAACCCTAACCCTAACCCTAACCCGAAACCTAACCCTAACCCTAACCCTCACTCTAACCCTAAACCTAACCCTAACCCGAAACCTAACCATAACACCTAACCCTAACCCGAACCCTAACTCTAATTCGAACACTAAACCTAACCCTAACCCGAACCCTAATCCTAACCTTAACCTTAACCCTAACCCGAACCCTAACCCTAACCCTAATCCTAACCCTAACCCTAACCCGAAACCGAACCCGAACCCTAACCCTAACCCTAACACTAACTCCTAACCCGAACGCGAACCCGAACCGTAATCCGAACACGAACCCTAACCCTACCCCGAACCCGAACCCAAACCATAACCCTAACCCTAACCCGAACCCTAACCCTAACCCTAACCCTAACCCGAACACTAACCCTAACCCGAACCCTAACCCTAACTCGAACACTAACCCTAACCCTAACCCTAACTATAACCCCTAAACCTAACCCGAACCCTAACCCTAATTCGAACACTAAACCTAACCCTACCCCGAACCCTAACACTAACCCTAACCCTAACCCTAACCCGAACCCTAACCCTAAACCTAACACTAACCCTAACCCTAACCCTAACCCGAACACTAACCCGAACCCTAACCCTAACCCTAACCCTAACCCGAACACTAACCCTAACCCTAAACTGAACCCGAACACTAAACCGAAACCTAACCCTAACCCTAACACGAACCCTAACCCTAACCCGAACCCGAACCCTAACACGAACCCTAACCCGAACCCTAAACCTAACCCTAACCCTAATCCAAACCCTAACCCTAACCCTAACCCTAACCGGAACCCTAAACCTAACCCGAACCCGAAACCTAACCACTTACCCGAATCCTACCCCTAACCCGAACCCTAACCCTAACCCGAACCCTAAGCCTAACCCTAACCCTAAACCGAACCCTAACCCTAACCCTAACCCGAACCCTAACCCCAACCCTAACTGGAACCCTAACCCTAAACCTAACCCGAACCCGAACACTAACCCCTTACCCGAATCCTAACCCTAACCCGAACACTAACCCGAACCCTAACACTAAACCTAACCCCGAACCCGAACCCTAACCCTAACTCTAACCCTAACCCGAACCCTAACCCGAACCCTAACCCTATCCCGGTCCCGAACCCAAACCATAACCATAACCCTAACCCAAACCCTAACCCGAAACCGAACCCTAACACCTTACCCTAATTCCTAACCCTAACCCGAACCCTAACACTAACCCTAACCCAAACCCTAACCCGAACCCTAACCTAACCATAACCCTAACCCTAAACCGAACCCTATCCCTAACCCTAACCCTAACCCGAATCCGAAACCTAACACGAACCCGAACCTGAACCCGAACCCTAACCCGAACCCTAACCTGAACCCTAACCCTAACCCTAACCCTAACCCGAACCCTAACCCTAACCCTAAACCGAACCCTAACCCGAATGCTAACCCGAACCCTAACCCTAACCCTAACCCTAACCATAACCCGAACCCTAACCCTAACCCGAACCCTAACACAAACCCTAAGCCTAACCCTAACCCGAACCCTAACCCGAACACTAACCTGAACCCTAAACCTAACCCTAACCCGAACCCTAACCCGAACCCTAACTCTAACCTTAACCCTAACCCTAATCCCTAACCCTAACCCGAACCCTAACCCTAACCCTAAACCTAACCCTAATCCGAAACCGAACCCTAACCCTAACCCTAACCCTAACCCGAAATCTAACCCTAAACCTAACCCTAAACCTAACCCTAACCCTAACCCTAACCCGAACCCTACCCTAAACCTAACACGAACCCGAAACCTAACCCGAACCCGAACCCTACCCTGAACCCTAACCCTAACCCTAACCCGAACCCTAACCCTAACCCGAACCCTAACATGAACCCGAACCCGAACCCTAACCCGAAACCTAACCCGAACCCTAAACCGAACCCTAACCTGAATCCTAACCCTAACCCTAACCCGAATCCTAACCCTAACCCTAACCCAAACCCTAGCCCGAACCCTAACCCTAACCCTAACCCTAACCCTAACCCGAAACCTAACCCTAACCCTAACCCGAAACCTAACCCCTAACCCGAACCCAACCAGAACCCTAACCCGAACCCGAACCCTAACCCTACTCCGAACCCGAACCCAAACCATAAACCTAACCCTAAACCGAACCCTAACCCTAACACTAATCCTAACCCTAACCCGAACCCTAACCCTAACCCTAAACCTAAACCTAACCCGAACCCTAAACCTAACCCTAACCCTAACACTAACCCTTACCCCTAACCCTACCCGGAACCCTAAACCTAACTCGAACCCTAAACCTAACCCTAACCCGAACCCTAACCCTAACCCGAACCCTAACCCGAACCCTAAACCTAACCCAACCCTAACCCTACCCCGATCCCTAACCCTAAACCTAACCCGAACCCTAAACCTAACCCTAACCCGAAACCGAACCCTAACCACTTACCCTAATCCTAACCCTAACCCGAACCCTAACCCGAACCCTAACCCTAACCCTAACCCCGAACCCGAAACCTAACCCTAACACGAACCCTAACCCGAACCCTAAACCGAAACACAACCCTAATCCTAACCCGAACCCTAACCCTAACCCTAACCCTAAACCGAACCCTAACCCTAACCGAACCCGAACCCTAAACCTTACCCGAACCCTAACACTACCCCGAACCCGAACCCTAACCCTAACCCGAAACCGAAACCTAACCCTAACCCGATACCTAACCCGAACCCAACCCTAATCCGAACCCTAAACCTAACCCGAACCCTAACCCTAAACCGAAACCTAAACCAAACCTGAACCCTAACCCTAAACCTAACCCGAACCCTAACCCGAACCCTAACCCTAACCTGAACCCGAACCCTAACCCTAAACCTAACCCTAACACTAACCCTAACCCTAAAACTAACCCTAACCCGAACCCTAACCCGAACCCTAACCCTAACACTAACCAAACCTTAACCCAAAACCGAAACCTAACCCGAACCCGAACCCAAACCCGAACACTAACCCTAACCCTAACCCGAACCCTAATCCGAACCTTAACCCTAACCTAACCCGAACCCTAAAACAAACCCTAACCCAAACCCTAACCCGAACCCTAACCCTAAACCTAACCCTAACCCTAACCCTAACCCGAACCCTAACCCTAACCCTAACCAAAACCCTAACCCGAACCCTAACTCTAACCCTAACCTGAACACTAACCCCTAACCCTAACCCGAAACCGAACCCTTACCCGAAACCGAACCCTAACCCTAACCCTAACCCGAACCCTAACCCGAACCCTAAACCTAACCCTAACCCGAAACCTAAACTTAACCCTAACCCTAACCCTAACCCGAACCCTAACCCTAAACCTAACCCTAACCCTAACCCGAACCCGATCCCTAACCCTAACCCGAACCCTAACCCGAACCCTAACCCTAACCCTAACCCTAACCTTAACCCGAACCCTAAACCTAAACCAAACCCTAACCCTAACCCGAACCCTAACCCGAACCCTACTCCTAACCCTAACCCTAACCCTAAACCAAACCCTAACCCTAACACTAACCAAAACCCTAACCCGAACCCTAACCCTAACCCGAACCCGA
>JAVLSZ010000124.1:372500-380000 GCA_032313775.1 Urocyon cinereoargenteus
TAACCCGAACCCTAACCCTAACCCGAACCCGAACCCTAACCCTAAACCTAACCCGAACCCTAACCCTAACTCGAACCCTAACCCGAACCCTAACCCTAACCCTAACCCTAACCCGAACACTAACCCTAACCCTAACCTGAACCCGAACACTAAACCGAAACCTAACCCTAACCCTAACCCGAACCCTAACCCTAAACCGAACCCGAAACCTAACCCTAACACGAACCCTAACCCGAACCCTAAACCTAACACTAACCCTAATATTAACCTGAAACCTAACCCTAAACCTAACCGGAACCTTAACCCTAACCCTAACCCGAACCCGAACCCTAACCACTTACCCGAATCCTAACCCTAACCCGAACCCTAACCCTAACCCGAACCCTAAGCCTAACCCTAACCCTAACCCGAACCCTAACCCTAACCCTAAACCGACCCCTAACCCTAACCCTAACCCGAACACTAACACTAACCCGAACCCGAAACCTAACCCGAACCCTAAACCTAACCATAACCCGAACTCTAACCCTAACCGTAACCCTAACCCTAAACCTAACCCCTAACCCTCACCCTAACCGTAACCCTAACCCTAAAACCTAACCCTAACCCTAACCCTAACCCAAACCCTAACACTAACCTTAACCCTAACCCTAACCCTAACCCTAAACCTAACCCGAACCCTAAACCTAACCCTAAACCTAACCCATAACCCTAACCCGAACCCTAACCCGAACCCTAACCCGAACCGTAACCCGAACCCTAACCCTAACCCTAACCCGAACCCTAACCCTAACCCTAACCCGAACCTTAACCCTAACCCTAATCCTAACCCTAACCCTAACCCTAACACGAACCCTAACCCTAACCCGAACCCGAAACCTAAACCGAAACCTAACCCTAACACCAACCCGAAACCTAAACCTAACCCGAACACGAAACCTAACCCGAACCCTAACCCTAACCCTAACCCTAAACCTAACCTTAACCCTAACCCTAACCCTAACCCGAACCCTAACCCTAACCCTAACCCTAACCCGAACCCTAACCCTAACCCGAAACCGAAACCTAACCCCAAACCTAACCCTAAACCGAATCCTAACCCTAACACTAACCCGAACACTAACCCTAACCCTAACCCTAAACCGAACCCTAACCCTAACGCGAACCCGAACCCTAACCCTAACCCGAACCCTAACCCGAACCCTAACCCGAACCCTAACCCGAACGCTAACACAAAGCCTAACCCGAACCCTAAACCGAACCCTAACCCTAACACTAACCGGAACCCTAAAACCTAACCCTAACCCTAACCCTAACCCTAACCCTAACCCTAACCCTAACCCGAACCCTAACACTAACCCTAACCCTAACCCTAACCCTAAACCTAACCCGAAACCTAAACCTAACCCTAACCCTAACCCCTAACCCTAACCCGAACCCTAACCCTAATCCTAACCCGAACCCTAACCCGAACCCTAACCCTAACCCTAACCCGAACCCTAACCTTAACCCTAACCCGAACCCTAACCCTAACCCGAACCCTAACCCGAACCCTAAACCGAACCCTAACCCTAACCCTAACCGGAACCCTAAAACGAACCCTAACCCTAACCCTAACCCGACCCCTAACCCGAACCCTAAACCTAACCCGAAGCCTTACCCTAACCCTATCCCGAACCCTAAACCAAACCCTAACCCTAACCCTAACCAGAACCCTAACCCTAAACCTAACCCTAAACCGAACCCTAACCCGAACCCGAATCCTAACCCTAACCCTAACCCGAAACCTAACCCTAACCCGAACCCTAACCCTAACCCGAACCCTAACCCTAAACCTAACCCGAACCCTAACCCGAAACCTAACCCGAACCCTAACCCTACCCCTAACCCTAACCCTAACCCGAACCCTAACCCTAAACCAAACCCTAAACCTAACCCTAACCCGAAACCTAACCTTAACACGAACCCGAACCCTAAACCTAAGCCTAACCCCGAACCCGAAACCTAAACCTAACCCTAACCCTAAACCTAACCAGAACCCTAAACCTAACCCTAACCCGAAACATAACACTAACCCGAACCCGAACCCTAACCCTAACCTGAAAACTAACCGGAACCCAAACCAAATCCGAACCCTAACCCTAACCCGAAACCTAAACCTAACCCTAACCCTAACCCAAAACCTAAACCTAACCCGAACCCTAACCATAAACCTAACCCGAACCCTAACCCTAACCCTAACCCGAACCCTAACCGTAACCCGAACCCTAACCCTAACCTTAACCCTAACCCGAACCCTAACCCTAAACCTAACCCGAACCCTAACCCGAACCCTAACCCGCACCCTAACACTAACCCTAATCTGAACACTAAATCCTAACCCTTACCCGAACCAGAACCCTAACCCGAACCCTAAGCCGAACCCTAAGCCGAACCCGAACCCTAACCCAAACCCGAACCCTAACCCGAACCCTAAACCTAAACCTAACCCTAAACCTAACCCTAACCCTAACCCTAACCCTAACCCTAACCCTAACCCGAACCCTAACCCTAACCCTAAACCGAACCCTAACCCGAACCCTAACCCGAACCCTAAACCTAACCCTAATCCGAACCCTAACCCTAACACGAACCCTAACCCGAACCCTAACCCGAACACTAACCCGAACCCTAACCCTAACCCTAAACCGAACCCTAACCCGAACCCTAGTCCTAACCCTAACCCGGACCCGAACACTAACCCTAACCCAAACCCTAACCCGAACCCTAACCCTAACCCTAACCCTAACCCTAACCCGAACCCTACCCTAACCGTAACCCTAACCCTAACCCCTAACCCGAACCCGAACCCTAACCCTATCCCGGTCCCGAACCAAAACCATAACCCTAACCCTAACCCAAAGCCTAACCCTAAACCTAAACATAACCCTAACACTAACCTGAACCCTAACCCTAACCCTAACCCTAACCCTACACCGAACACTAACCCTAAACCTAACCCTAACCCTACCCCTAACCCTAACACCTAACCCTAACCCGAACCCTAACCCTAACTCGAACACTAACCCTAACCCTAACCCGCACCCTAATCCTAACCTTAACCCTAACCCTAACCCGAACCCTAACCCTAAACCTAATCCTAACCCTAACCCTAACCCGAACCCGAACCCTAACCCTAACCCTAACCCTAACCCTAACTCCTCACCCGAACCCGAACCCGAACCCTAACCCAAACCCGAACCCTAACCCTACCACGAACCCGAACCCAAACCATAACCCTAACACTAACCCGAACCCTAACCCTAACCCTAACCCGAACCCGAACCCTAACCCTAATCCTAACCCTAACCCTAACCCGAACACTAACCCTAACCCTAACCCTAACCCTAACTATAACCCCTAACCCTAAACCGAACCCTAACCCTAACTCGAACACTAAACCTAACCCTACCCCGAACCCTAACACTAACACTAACCCTAAACCTAACCCTAACCCTAACCCGAACCCTAACCCTAAACCTAACCCTAACCCTAACCCTAACCCGAACCCTAACCCGAACTCTAACCCTAACCCTAACCCTAACCCGAACCCTAACACTAACACTAACCTGAACCCGAACACTAAACCGAAACCTAACCCTAACCCTAACCCGAACCCTAACCCTAACCCGAACCCGAAACCTAACCCTAACAAAAACCCTAACCCGAACCCTAAACCTAACCCTAACCCTAATCCTAACCTGAACCCTAACCCTAACCCTAACCGGAACCCTAACCCTAACCCTAAACCGAACCCGAACCCTAACCACTTACCCGAATCCTAACCCTAACCCGAACCCTAACCCTAACCCGAACCCTAAGCCTAACCCTAACCCTAAACCGAACCCTAACCCTAACCCTAAACCGACCGCTAACCCTAACCCTAACCAGAACACTAACCCTAACCCGAACCCGAACCCGAACCCGAACCCGAACCCTAACCCTAACCCTAACCCGAACCCTAACCTTAACCCTAACCCTAACCCTAACCCTAAAACTAACCCCTAACCCTCACCCTAACCCTAACCCTAACGCTAAAACCTAACCCTAACCCTAACCCTAACCCTAACCCGAACCCTAACACTAACCCTAAACCTAACCCTAAACCAAACCCTAACCCTAAACCTAACCCGAACCCTAAACCTAACCCTAACCCTAACCCCTAACCCTAACCCGAACCCTAACCCTAATCCTAACCCGAACCCTAACCCGATCCCTAAAACTAACCCTAACCCGAACCCTAACCCTAACCCTAACCCGAACCCTAACCCTAACCCTAATCCTAACCCTAACCCTAACCCTAACCGGAACCCGAACCCTAACACTAAACCGAACCCGAAACCTAAACCGAAACCTAACCCTAAACCTAACCCTAACCCGAACCCTAACCCTAACCCGAACCCGAACCCTAACCCGAACCCAAACCCTAAACCTAACCCGAACCCTAACCCGAACCCTAACCCTAACCCGAACCCGAACCCTAACCCCAAACCTAACCCTAAACCGAATCCTAAACCTAACCCTAACCCGAACACTAACCCTAACCCGAACCCTAACCCGAACCCTAAACCGAACCCTAACCCGAACGCTAACCCAAACCCTAACCCGAACCCTAACCCGAACCCTAAACCGAACCCGAATCCTAACCCTAACCCGAACCCTAAAACGAACCCTAACCCTAACCCTAACCCGACCCCTAACCCGAACCCTAACCCTAACCCGAAGCCTTACCCTAACCCTAACCCGAACCCTAACCCTAACCCGAACCCTAAAACGAACCCTAAGCCTAACCCTAACCCGAACCCTAACCCGAACCCTAACCCTAACCCGAAGCCTTACCCTAACCCTAACCCGAACCCTAAACCAAACCCTAACCCTAACCCGAACCCTAACCCTAAACCTAACCCTAACCCGAACCCTAACCCGAACCCGAACCGTAACCCTAACCCTAACCCGAACCCTAACCCTAACCCGAACCCTAAACCTAACCCTAACCCGAACCCTAACCCTAAACCTAACCCGAACCCTAACCCGAACCCTAACCCGAACCCTAACCCTACCCCTAACCCTAACCCTAACCCGAACCCTAACCCTAAACCAAACCCTAAACCTAACCCTAACCCGAACCCTAACCTTAACACGAACCCGAAACCTAAACCTAAGCCTAACCCCGAACCCGAACCCTAAACCTAACCCTAACCCTAAACCTAAACAGAACCCTAACTCTAACCCTAACCCGAAACATAACCCTAAACCGAACCCGAACCCTAACCCAAACATGAAACCTAACCTGAACCCAACCCAAACCCAAACCCTAACCCTAACCCGAACCCTAAACCTAACCCTAACCCTAACCCTACACCCGAAACCTAAACCTAACCCGAACCCTAACCATAAACCTAACCCGAACCCTAACCCTAACCCTAACCCGAAACCTAACCGTAACCCGAACCCTAACCCTAACCCTAACCCTAACCCTAACCCGAACCCTAACCCTAACCCTAACCCGAACCCTAACCCGAACCCTAACCCGCACCCTAAACCTAACCCTAATCTGAACACTAAATCCTAACCCTTACCCGAACCCGAACCCTAACCCGAACCCTAAGCCGAACCCAAACCCTAACCCAAACCCGAACCCTAACCCGAACCCTAACCCTAACCCTAATTCTAACCCTAAACCTAAACCTAAACCGAACCCTAAACCTAACCCTAACCCGAACCCTAACCCTAACCCGAACCCGAACCCTAACCCTAACCCGAAACCTAACCCGAACCCAACCCTAACCCGAACCCTAACCCTAACCCTAAACCTAACCATAACTCTAAACCTAAACCTAACCCTAACCCGAAACCTAACCCTAACCCTAACACGAACCCTAACCCTTACCCGAACCCTAACCCTAACCCTAACCCTATCCCGAACCCTAACCCGAACCCTTACCCGAACCCTAACCCTAACCCGAACCCTAACGCTAACCCGAACCCGATACCTAACCCTAACCCGAACCCTAACCCTAACCCGAAACATAACCCTAACCCTAACCCTAAACCTAACCCTAACCCGAAACCTAACCATAACCCTAACCCGAAACCTAAACCGAACCCTAAACCTAACCCTAACCCGAACCCTAACCCTAACCCTAACTCTAACCCTAAACCTAACCCTAACCCGAACCCTAACCCTAACCCTAACTCGAGCCCTAACCCGAACCCTAACCCGAACCCTAACCCTAACCCTAACTCGAACCCTAACCCGAACCCTAACCCGAACCCTAACCCTACCCCTAACCCTAACCCTAACCCTAACCCTAACCCGAACCCTAACCCTAACCCAAACGCTAACCCTAACCCTAACCCGAACACTAACCCTAACCCTAAACCTAACCTGAACCCTAACCCGAACCCTAACCCGAACCCTAACCCTAACCCGAACCCTAACGCTAACCCGAACCCGAACCCTAACCCGAACCCGAACCCGAACCCTAACCCGAACCCTAACCCTAACCCTAACCCGAAACCTAACCCGAACCCTAACCCTAACCCTAACCCTAATCCTAACCCGAACCCTAACCCTAACACTAACCGGAACCCTAACACTAACCCTAACCCGAACCCGAACCCTAAACCCTTAAACGAATCCTAACCCTAACCCGAACCCTAACCCGAACCCTAACCCTAAGACTAACCCAGAACCCGAAACCTAACCCTAACCCTAACCCTAACCCGAACCCTAACTCGAACACGAACACTAACCCTAACCCTAACCCGAACCCTAACCCCAACCCTAACCGGAACCCTAACCCTAACTCTAACCCGAACCCGAACACTAACCCCTTACCCGAATCCTAACCCTAACCCGAACCCTAACCCGAACCCTAACACTAAACCTAACCCCGAACCCGAACCCTAACCCTAACCCTAACCCTAACCCTAACCCGAACCCTAACCCGAACCCTATCCCGAACCCGAACCCTAACACTAACCCGACTCCGAACCCTAACCCTAAACCTAACCCGAACCCTAACCCTAACCCGAACCCTAACCATAACCCGAACCCTAACCCTAACCCTAACCCGAAACCTAAACCTAACCCTAACCCGACCCCTAACCTGAAACCTAACACGAACCCTAACCCTAACCCTAACCCTAACCCTAACCCGAACCCTAACCCTAACCCGAACCCTAACCCTAACCCGAACCCGAACCCTAATACTAACCCGAAACCTAACCCGAACCCAACCCAAACCCTAACCCTAACACGAACCCTAACCCTAACCCTAACCCGAACCCTAAACCGAACCCTAAACCTAACCCTCACCCTAATCCTAACCTGAACCCTAACCCTAACACTATCCGGAACCCTATCACTAACCCGAACCCTAACCCGAACCCTAACCTGAACCCTAACCCTAACCCTAACCCTAACCCGAACCCTAACCCTAACCCTAAACCGAACCC
>JAVLSZ010000124.1:390000-392500 GCA_032313775.1 Urocyon cinereoargenteus
AACCCGAACCCTAACCCAAACATGAAACCTAACCTGAACCCAACCCAAACCCAAACCCTAACCCTAACCCGAACCCTAAACCTAACCCTAACCCTAACCCTACACCCGAAACCTAAACCTAACCCGAACCCTAACCATAAACCTAACCCGAACCCTAACCCTAACCCTAACCCGAAACCTAACCGTAACCCGAACCCTAACCCTAACCCTAACCCTAACCCTAACCCTAACCCGAACCCTAACCCTAACCCTAACCCGAACCCTAACCCGAACCCTAACCCGCACCCTAAACCTAACCCTAATCTGAACACTAAATCCTAACCCTTACCCGAACCCGAACCCTAACCCGAACCCTAAGCCGAACCCAAACCCTAACCCAAACCCGAACCCTAACCCGAACCCTAACCCTAACCCTAATTCTAACCCTAAACCTAAACCTAAACCGAACCCTAAACCTAACCCTAACCCGAACCCTAACCCTAACCCGAACCCGAACCCTAACCCTAACCCGAAACCTAACCCGAACCCAACCCTAACCCGAACCCTAACCCTAACCCTAAACCTAACCATAACTCTAAACCTAAACCTAACCCTAACCCGAACCCTAACCCTAACCCTAACACGAACCCTAACCCTTACCCGAACCCTAACCCTAACCCTAACCCTATCCCGAACCCTAACCCGAACCCTTACCCGAACCCTAACCCTAACCCGAACCCTAACGCTAACCCGAACCCGATACCTAACCCTAACCCGAACCCTAACCCTAACCCGAAACATAACCCTAACCCTAACCCTAAACCTAACCCTAACCCGAAACCTAACCATAACCCTAACCCGAAACCTAAACCGAACCCTAAACCTAACCCTAACCCGAACCCTAACCCTAACCCTAACTCTAACCCTAAACCTAACCCTAACCCGAACCCTAACCCTAACCCTAACTCGAACCCTAACCCGAACCCTAACCCGAACCCTAACCCTAACCCTAACTCGAACCCTAACCCGAACCCTAACCCGAACCCTAACCCTACCCCTAACCCTAACCCTAACCCTAACCCGAACCCTAACCCTAACCCAAACGCTAACCCTAACCCTAACCCGAACACTAACCCTAACCCTAAACCTAACCTGAACCCTAACCCGAACCCTAACCCGAACCCTAACCCTAACCCGAACCCTAACGCTAACCCGAACCCGAACCCTAACCCGAACCCGAACCCGAACCCTAACCCGAACCCTAACCCTAACCCTAACCCGAAACCTAACCCGAACCCTAACCCTAACCCTAACCCTAATCCTAACCCGAACCCTAACCCTAACACTAACCGGAACCCTAACACTAACCCTAACCCGAACCCGAACCCTAAACCCTTAAACGAATCCTAACCCTAACCCGAACCCTAACCCGAACCCTAACCCTAAGACTAACCCAGAACCCGAAACCTAACCCTAACCCTAAACCTAACCCGAACCCTAACTCGAACACGAACCCTAACCCTAACCCGAACCCGAACCCTAACCCCAACCCTAACCGGAACCCTAACCCTAACTCTAACCCGAACCCGAACACTAACCCCTTACCCGAATCCTAACCCTAACCCGAACCCTAACCCGAACCCTAACACTAAACCTAACCCCGAACCCGAACCCTAACCCTAACCCTAACCCGAACCCTAACCCGAACCCTATCCCGAACCCGAACCCTAACACTAACCCGACTCCGAACCCTAACCCTAAACCTAACCCGAACCCTAACCCTAACCCGAACCCTAACCATAACCCGAACCCTAACCCTAACCCTAACCCGAAACCTAAACCTAACCCTAACCCGACCCCTAACCTGAAACCTAACACGAACCCTAACCCTAACCCTAACCCTAACCCTAACCCTAACCCGAACCCTAACCCTAACCCGAACCCTAACCCTAACCCGAACCCGAACCCTAATACTAACCCGAAACCTAACCCGAACCCAACCCAAACCCTAACCCTAACACGAACCCTAACCCTAACCCTAACCCGAACCCTAAACCGAACCCTAAACCTAACCCTCACCCTAATCCTAACCTGAACCCTAACCCTAACACTATCTGGAACCCTATCACTAACCCGAACCCTAACCCGAACCCTAACCCGAACCCTAAACCTACCCCTAACCCTAACACTAACCCTTCCCCGAAACCGAACCCAAACCTTAACCCTAACCCTAACCCGAACACTTACCCGAACCCTAACCCTAACGCTAACCCTAAACCGAACCCTAACCTTAACCCTAACCCGAACCCTAACCCGAACCCTAACCCTAACACTAACCTGAACACTAACCCCTAACCCTAAACCGAACCCGAACCCTAACCCGAACCCGAAACCTAACCCTAACCCGAACCCTAACCCTAACCCTAACCCGAACCCTAACCCTAACCCTAACCCGAACCCTACCCCGAACCCTAACCCGAATCCTATCCCAAACCCTAATCTGAACACTAAATCCTAACCC
>JAVLSZ010000124.1:395000-405000 GCA_032313775.1 Urocyon cinereoargenteus
TAACCCTAACCCTAACCCTAACCCAAACCCTAACCCGAACCCTAACTCTAACCCGAACCCTAACCCTAACCCTACCCCGAACCCACACCCGAACCCTAACCCTAACACTAACCTGAACACTAACCCCTAACCCTAACCCGAACCCGAACCCTAACCCGAACCCGAAACCCAACCCTAACCCGAACCCTAACCCTAAACCTAACCCGAACCCTAACCCTAACCCTAACCCGAACCCTACCCCGATCCCTAACCCGAATCCTAACCCTAACCCTAATCTGAACACTAAATCCTAACCCTTACCCGAACCCGAACCCTAACCTGAACCCGAACCCTAACCCGAACCCGAACCCTAACCCAAACCCGAACCCGAACCCGAACCCTAACCCTAACACTAACCTGAACCCTAACCCTAACCCTAACCCTAACCCGAACCCTAACCCTAACCCTCACTATAACGCTAAACCTAACCCTAACCCTAACCCGAAACCTAACCATAAACCTAACCCGAACACTAACCCGAACCCTGAATCTAAACCAAACACTAAACCTAACCTGAAACCTAACCCTAACCCTAACCCTAAAGCTAACCCGAACCCTAACACTAACCCTAACCCTAAACATAACCCTAAACCCTAACCCGAACCCTAACCCTAACCCTAACCCGAACCCTAACCCGAACCCGAACCCTAACCCTAACCCGAAACCTAACCGGAAACCAACGCAAACCCGAACCCTAACCCTAACCCGAACCCTAAACCTAACCCTAACCCTAACACGAACCCGAACCCTAACCCTAACCCGAACCCTAACCCTAACCCGAACCCTAACCCTAACCCTAACCCGAACCCTAAACCTAACCCTAACCCCAACACTAACCCGAACCCTAACACGAACCCTAACCCTACCCCTAACCCTAACCCTGCCCCTAACCCGAACCCTAACCGTAAACCAAACCCTAACCCTAACCTTAACCCGAAACCTAACCTTAACACGAAACCGAACCCTTAACCTAAGCCTAACCCCGAACCCGAACCCTAAACCTAACCCTAACCCTAACCCGAACCCGAACCCTAAACCTAACCCTAACCCTAACACGAACCCGAACCCTAACCCTAAACCGAACCCTAACCCTAACCCTAAACCTAACCCTAATCCTAACCCGAACCCGAACCCTAACACTATCCGGAACCCTTTCACTAACCCGAACCCTAACCCGAACCCTAACCCGAACCCTAACCCTACCCCTAACCCTAACCCTAACCCTTCCCCGAACCCGAACCCAAACCTTAACCCTAACCCTAACCCGAACCCTTACCCGAACCCTAACCCTAACGCTAACCCTAACCCGAACCCTAACCCTAACCCTAACCCTAACCCCTAACCCTAACCCGAACCCTAACACTAACCCTAACCCTAACCCTAACCCTAACCCGAACCCTAACCCTAACCCTAACCCGAACCCTTACCCGAACCCTAACCCTAACACTAACCTGAACACTAACCCCTAACCCTAACCCGAACCCGACCCTAACCCGAACCCGAAACCTAACCCTAACCCGAACCCTAACCCTAACCCTAACTCGAACCCTAACGTTAACCCTAACCCGAACCCTACCCCGAACCCTAACCCGAATCCTAACCCTAACCCTAATCTGAACACTAAATCCTAACCCTTACCTGAACCCGAACCGTAACCTGAACCCGAACCCTAACCCGAACCCGAACCCTAACCCAAACCCGAACCCGAACCCGAACCCTAACCCTAACACTAACCTGAACCCTAACCCTAACCCTAACCCTAACCCTAACCCGAACCCTGACCCTAACCCTCACTCTAACCCTAAACCTAACCCTAACCCTAACCCGAAACCTAACCATAAACCTAACCCGAACCCTAACCCGAACCCTAAACCTAAACCAAACACTAAACCTAACCCGAAACCTAACCCTAACCCTAACCCTAACCCTAACCCGAACCCTAACACTAACCCTAAACCTAACCCTAACCCTAACCCTAACCCGAACCCTAACCCTAACCCTAACCAGAACCCTAACCCGAACCCGAACCCGAACCCTAACCCGAAACCTAACCGGAACGCAACCCAAACCCGAACCCTAACCCTAACCCGAACCTTAAACCTAACCCTAACCCTAACACGAACCCGAACCCTAACCCTAACCCGAACCCTAACCCTAACCCGAACCCTAACCCTAACCCTAACCCGAACCCTAACCCTAACCCTAACCCCAACCCTAACCCAAACCCTAACACGAACCCTAACCCTACCCCTAACCCTAACCCTGCCCCTAACCCGAACCCTAACCCTAAAACAAACCCTAAAACTAACCCTAACCCGAACCCTAACCTTAACACGAACCCGAAACCTAAACCTAAGCCTAACCCCGAACCCGAACCATAAACCTAACCCTAACCCTAACCCGAACCCTAACAGTAACCCGAACCCTAACCCTAACCCTAACCCGAAACCTAACCCTAACCCTAACCCGAACCCTAAACCGAACCCTAACCCGAACCCTAACCCTAACCCTAATCTGAACACTAAATCCTAACCCTTACCCGAAACCGAACCCTAACCCGAACCCGAACCCTAACCCGAACCCGAACCCTAACCCAAACCCGAACCCGAACCCGAACCCTAACCCTAACCCTAACATGAACCCTAACCCTAACCCTAACCCTAACCCTAACTCGAACCGTAACCCTAACCCTCACTCTAACCGTAAACCTAACCCTAACCCGAACCCTAACCATAATACTAACCCGAACCCTAACCCAAACCCTAAACTTAAACCAAACTCTAAACCTAACCCGAATCCTAACCCTAACCCTAACCCTAACCCTAACCCGAACCCTAACCCTAACCCTAACTCTAACCCTAAACCTAACCCTTACCCGAACCCTAACCCTAACCCTAACCCGAACCCTAACCGGAAACCTAACCCGAAACCTAACCTAACCCTAACCCTAACCCTAACCCTAACCCTAACCCGAACCCTAACCTTAACCCAAACCCTAACCCTAACCCTAACCCGAACCCTAACCCTAACCCTAACCCTAAACCGAACCCTAACCCGAAGCCTAACCCGAACCCTAACCCTAACCCGAACCCTAACGCTAACCCGAACCCGAACCCTAACCCTAACCCTACCCTAACACTAACCCTAACCGGAAACCTAACCCTAAACCTAACCCTAACCCTAAACCTAACCCGAACCCTAACCATAACCCTAACCCAAACCCTAACCCGAAGCCTAAACCTAAACCTAACCCTAAACCTAATCCGAAAGCTAACCCTAACCCTAACCCTAACCCTAACCCGAACCCTAACCCTAACCCTCACTCTAACCCTAAACCTAACCCTAACCCGAACCCTAACCATAACACCTAACCCTAACCCGAACCCTAACTCTAATTCGAACACTAAACCTAACCCTAACCCGAACCCTAATCCTAACCTTAACCCTAACCCTAACCCGAACCCTAACCCTAACCCTAATCCTAACCCTAACCCTAACCCGAAACCGAACCCGAACCCTAACCCTAACCCTAACACTAACTCCTAACCCGAACGCGAAACCGAACCGTAATCCGAACACGAACCCTAACCCTACCCCGAACCCGAACCCAAACCATAACCCTAACCCTAACCCGAACCCTAACACTAACCCTAACCCTAACCCGAACCCTAACCCCAACACGAACCCTAACCCTAACTCGAACACTAACCCTAACCCTAACCCTAACCCTAACTATAACCCCTAACCCTAACCCGAACACTAACCCTAATTCGAACACTAAACCTAACCCTACCCCGAACCCTAACCCTAACCCTAACCCTAACCCTAACCCGAACCCTAACCCTCAACCTAACCCTAACCCTAACCCTAACCCGAACCCTAACCCGAACCCTAACCCTCAACCTAACCCTAACCCTAACCCTAACCCGAACCCTAACCCGAACCCTAACCCTAACCCTAACCCTAACCCTAACCCGAACCCTAACCCTAAACTGAACCCGAACACTAAACCGAAACCTAACCCTAACCCTAACCCGAACACGAACCCTAACCCGAACACGACCCTAACACGAACCCTAACCCGAACCCTAAACCTAACCCTAACCCTAATCCTAACCCGAACGCTAACCCTAACCCTAACCGGAACCCTAAACCTAACCCGAAACCGAACCCTAACCACTTACCCGAATCCTATCCCTAACCCGAACCCTAACCCTAACCCGAACCCTAAGCCTAACCCTAACCCTAACCGAACCCTAACCCTAACCCTAACCCGAACCCTAACCCCAACCCTAACTGGAACCCTAACCCTAACCCGAACCCGAACCCGAACACTAACCCCTTACCCGAATCCTAACCCTAACCCGAACCCTAACCCGAACCCTAACACTAAACCTAACCCCGAACCCGAACCCTAACCCTAACCCTAACCCTAACCCGAAACCTAACCCGAACCCTAACCCGAACCCGAACCCTAACCCTAACCCGACGCCGAACTCTAACCCTAACTCTTACCCGAACCCTAACCGTAACCCGAACCCTAACCCTAACCCTAACCCGAACCCTAAACCTAACCCTAACCCGATCCCTAACCTGAAACCTACACGAACCCTAACGCTAACCCTAACCCTAACCCTAACCCGAACCCTAACCCTAACCCTAACCTGAACCCTAACCCTAACCCGAACCCTAACCCTAACCCGAACCCGAACCCTAAACCTAACCCGAAACCTAAACCGAACCCAACCCAAACCCTAACCCTAACCCGAACCCTATCCCTAACCCTAACCCGAACCCTAACCCGAAACCTAACCCTAACCCTAACCCTAATCCTAACCCGAACCCTAACCCTAACACTATCCGGAACCCTAACACTAACCCGAACCCTAACCCGAACCCTAACCCGAACCCGAACCCTAACCCGAACCCTAACCCAAACCCGAACCCGAACCCGAACCCGAACCCTAACCCTAACCTGAACCCTAACCCTAACCCTAACCCTAACTCGAACCGTAACCCTAACCCTCACTCTAACCCTAAACCTAACCCTAACCCGAACCCTAACCATAATACTAACCCGAACCCTAACCCGAACCCTAAACTTAAACCAAACTCTAAACCTAACCCGAAACCTAACCCTAACCCTAACCCTAACCCTAACCCGAACCCTAAACCTAACCCTAACTCTAACCCTAAACCTAACCCTAACCCGAACCCTAACCCTAACCCTAACCCGAACCCTAACCGGAACCCTAACCCGAAAACTAACCCTACCCCTAACCCTAACCCTAACCCGAACCCTAACCCTAACCCAAACCCTAACCCTAACCCTAACCCGAACCCTAACCCAAACCCTAACCCTAAACCGAACCCTAACCCGAAGCCTAACCCGAACCCTAACCCTAACCCGAACCCTAACGCTAACCCGAACCCGAACCCTAACCCTAACCCTAACCCTAACCCTAACCCTAACGCGAAACCTAACCCTAAACCTAACCCTAACCCTAAACCTAACCCGAACCCTAACCATAACCCTAACCCAAACCCTAACCCGAAGCCTAAACCTAAACCTAACCCTAAACCTAATCCGAAACCTAACCCTAACCCTAACCCTAACGCTAACCCGAACCCTAACCCTAACCCTCACTCTAACCCTAAACCTAACCCTAACCCGAACCCTAACCATAACACCTAACCCTAACCCGAACCCCAACTCTAATTCGAACACTAAACCTAACCCTAACCCGAACCCTAATCCTAACCTTAAACCTAACCCTAACCCGAACCCTAACCCTAACCCTAATCCTAACCCTAACCCTAACCCGAAACCGAACCCGAACCCTTACCCTAACTCTAACACAAACTCCTAACCCGAACGCGAACCCGAACCGTAATCCGAACACGAACCCTAACCCTACCCCGAACCCGAACCCATACCATAACCCTAACCCTAACCGAACCCTAACCCTAACCCTAACCCTAACCCTAACCCGAACCCGAACCCTTACCCTAACCCGAACCCTAACCCTAACTCGAACACTAACCCTAACCCTAACCCTAACCCTAACTATAACCCCTAACCCTAACCCGAACCCTAACCCTAATTCGAACACTAAACCTAACCCTACCCCGAACCCTAACCCTAACCCGAACCCTAACCCTAACCCTAACCCTAACCCTAACCCGAACCCTAACCCGAACCCTAACCTGAACCCGAACACTAAACCGAAACCTAACCCTAACCCTAACCCGAACCCTAACACTAACCCTAAACCTAACCCTAAACCTAACCCTAACCCGAACCCTAACCCTAACCCTAACCCGAACCCTAACCCTACCCCGAACCCTAACCCTAACCCGAACCCTAACCCTAACCCTAACCCTAACCCTAACCCTAACCCCTAACCCTAACCCTAACCCTAACCCAAACCCTAACCCGAACCCTAACCCTAACCCGAACCCTAACCCTAACCCTACCCCGAACCCTAACCCGAAACCTAAACCTAACACTAACCTGAACACTAACCCCTAACCCTAACCCGAACCCGAACCCTAACCTGAACCCGAAACCTAACCCTAACCCGAACCCTAACCCTAACCCTAACCCGAACCCTAACCCTAACCCTAACCCGAACCCTACCCCGAACCCTAACACGAATCCTAACCCTAACCCTAATCTGAACACTAAATCCTAACCCTTACCCGAACCCGAACCCTAACCTGAACCCGAACCCTAACCCGAACCCGAAACCTAACCCTAACCCGAACCCTAACCATAATACTAACCCGAACCCTAACCTGAACCCTAAACTTAAACCAAACTCTAAACCTAACCCGAAACCTAACCCTAACCCTAACCCTAACCCTAACCCGAACCCTAACCCTAACCCTAACTCTAACCCTAAACCTAACCCTAACCCGAACCCTAACCCTAACCCTAACCCGAACCCTAACCGGAACCCTAACCCGAAACCTAACCCTACCCCTAACCCTAACCCTAACCCGAACCCTAACCCTAACCCAAACCCTAACCCTAACCCTAACCCGAACCCTAACCCTAACCCTAACCCTAAACCGAACCCTAACCCGAAGCCTAACCCGAACCCTAACCCTAACCCGAAGCCTAAACCTAAACCTAACCCTAAACCTAATCCGACACCTAACCCTAAAACTACCCTAACGCTAACCCGAACCCTAACCCTAACCCTCACTCTAACCCTAAACCTAACCCTAACCCGAACCCTAACCATAACACCTAACCCTAACCCGAACCCTAACTCTAATTCGAACACTAAACCTAACCCTAACCCGAACCCTAATCCTAACCTTAAACCTAACCCTAACCCGAACCCTAACCCTAACCCTAATCCTAACCCTAACCCTAACCCGAAACCGAACCCGAACCCTTACCCTAACTCTAACACTAACTCCTAACCCGAACGCGAACCCGAACCGTAATCCGAACACGAACCCTAACCCTACCCCGAACCCGAACCCATACCATAACCCTAACCCTAACCCGAACCCTAACCCTAACCCTAACCCTAACCTGAACCCGAACACTTACCCTAACCCGAACCCTAACCCTAACTCGAACACTAACCCTAACCCTAACCCTAACCCTAACTATAACCCCTAACCCTAACCCGAACCCTAACCCTAATTCGAACACTAAACCTAACCCTACCCCGAACCCTAAACCTAACCCGAACCCTAACCCTAACCCTAACCCTAACCCGAACCCTAACCTTAACCCTAACCTGAACCCGAACACTAAACCGAAACCTAACCCTAACCCTAACCCGAACCCTAACACTAACCCTAACACTAACCCTAACCCTAACCCTAACCCGAACCCTAACCCTAACCCTAACCCGAACCCTAACCCTACCCCGAACCCTAACCCTAACCCGAACCCTAACCCTAACCCTAACCCTAACCCTAACCCTAACCCTAACCCCTAACCCTACCCTAACCCTAACCCAAACCCTAACCCGAACCCTAACCCTAACCCGAACCCTAACCCTAACCCTACCCCGAACCCTAACCCGAACCCTAACCCTAACACTAACCTGAACACTAACCCCTAACCCTAAACCGAACCCGAACCCTAACCCGAACCCGAAACCTAACCCTAACCCGAACCCTAACCCTAACCCTAACCCGAACCCTAACCCTAACCCTAACCCGAACCCTATCCCGAACCCTAACCCGAATCCTAACCCTAACCCTAATCTGAACACTAAATCCTAACACTTACCCGAACCCTAACCTGAACCCGAACCCTAACCCGAACCCGAACCCTAACCCAAACCCGAACCCGAACCCGAACCCTAACCCTAACACTAACCTGAACCCTAACCCTAACCCTAACCCTAACCCTAACCCTAACCCGAACCCTAACCCTAATCCTCACTCTAACCCTAAACCTAACCCTAACCCTAACCCGAAACCTAACCATAAACCTAACCCGAACCCTAACCCGAACCCTAAACCTAAACCAAACACTAAACCTAACCCGAAACCTAACCCTAACCCTAACCCTAAACCTAACCCGAACCCTAACACTAACCCTAACCCTAAACCTAACCCTAACCCTAACCCGAACCCTAACCCTAACCCTAACCCGAACCCTAACCCGAACCCGAACCCTAACCCTAACCCGAAACCTAACCGGAACCCAACCCAAACCCGAACCCTAACCCTAACCCGAACCCTAAACCTAACACTAACCCTAACACGAACCCAAACACTAACCCTAACCCGAACCCTAACCCTAACCCGAACCCTAACCCTAACCCTAACCCGAACCCTAAACCTAACCCTAACCCCAACCCTAACTCGAACCCTAACACGAACCCTAACCCTACCCCTAACCATAACCCTGCCCCTAACCCGAACCCTAACCGTAAACCAAACCCTAACCCTAACCTTAACTCGAACCCTAACCTTAACACGAAACCGAACCCTAAACCTAAGCCTAACCCCGAACCCGAACCCTAAACCTAACCCTAACCTTAACCCGAACCCGAACCCTAAACCTAACCCTAACCCTAACACGAACCCGAACCCTAACCCTAACCCGAACCCTAACCCTAACCCTAAACCTAACCCTAATCCTAACCCGAACCCTAACCCTAACACTATCCGGAACCCTATCACTAACCCGAACCCTAACCCGAACCCTAACCCGAACCCTAACCCTACCCCTAACCCTAACCCTAACCCTTCCCCGAACCCGAATCCAAACCTTAACCCTAACCCTAAACCGAACCCTTACCCGAACCCTAACCCTAACGCTAACCCTAACCCGAACCCTAACCCTAACCCTAACCCTAACCCCTAACCCTAACCCAAACCCTAACACTAACCCTAACCCTAACCCTAACCCGAACCCTAACCCTAACCCTAACCCGAACCCTTACCCGAACCCTAACCCTAACACTAACCTGAACACTAACCCCTAAACCTAACCCGAACCCGACACCTAACCCGAACCCGAAACCTAACCCTAACCCGAACCCTAACCCTAACCCTAACCCGAACCCTAACCTTAACCCTAACCCGAACCCTACCCCGAACCCTAACCCGAATCCTAACCCTAACCCTAATCTGAACACTAAATCCTAACCCTTACCTGAACCCGAACCCTAACCTGAACCCGAACCCTAACCCGAACCCGAACCCTAACCCAAACCCGAACCCGAACCCGAACCCTAACCCTAACACTAACCTGAACCCTAACCCTAACCTTAACCCTAACCCGAACCCTAACCCTAACCCTCACTCTAACCCTAACCCTAACCCTAACCCTAACCCGAAACCTAACCATAAACCTAACCCGAACCCTAACCCGAACCCTAAACCTAAACCAAACACTAAACCTAACCCGAAACCTAACCCTAACCCTAACCCTAACCCTAACCCTAACCCGAACCCTAACACTAACCCTAACCCTAAC
>JAVLSZ010000124.1:410000-442500 GCA_032313775.1 Urocyon cinereoargenteus
TAACCCTAACCCTAACACGAAACCTAACCCGAACCCTAACCCTAACGCTAAACCTAACCCGAACCCTAACCCTAACCCTAACCCTAACCCTAACCCGAACCCTAAACCTAACCCAAACCCTAACCCTAACCCTAACCCGAACCCTAACCCTAACCCTAACCCTAAACCGAACCCTATCTCGAAGCCTAACCCGAACCCTAACCCTAACCCGAACCCTAACGCTAACCCGAACCCGAACCCTAACCCTAACCCTACCCTAACCCTAACCCTAACCGGAAACCTAACCCTAAACCTAACCCTAACCCTAAACCTAACCCGAACCCTAACCATAACCCTAACCCAAACCCTAACCCGAAGCCTAAACCTAAACCTAAACCTAAACCTAAACCTAATCCGAAACCTAACCCTAAACCTAACCCTAACCCGAACCCTAACCCTAACCCTCACTCTAACCCTAAACCTAAACCTAACCCGAACCCTAATCCTAAACTTAACCCTAACCCTAACCCGAACCCTAACCCTAACCCTAATTCTAACCCTAACCCTAACCCGAAACCGAACCCGAACCCTAACCCTAACCCTAACACTAACTCCTAACCCGAACGCGAACCCGAGCCGTAATCCGAACACGAACCCTAACCCTACCCCGAACCCGAACCCCAACCATAACCCTAACCCTAACCCGAACCCTAACCCTAACCCTAACCCTAACCCGAACCCTAACCCTAACCCTAACCCGAACCCTAAACCTAACTCGAACACTAACCCTAACCCTAACCCTAACCCTAACTATAACCCCTAACCCTAACCCGAACCCTAACCCTAATTCGAACACTAAACCTAACCCTACCCCGAACCCTAACCCTAACCCTAACCCTAACCCGAACCCTAACCCTAACCCTAAACTGAACCCGAACACTAAACCGAAACCTAACCCTAACCCTAACCCGAACCCTAACCCTAACCCAAACACGAACCATAACACGAACCCTAACCCGAACCCTAAACCTAACCCTAACCCTAATCCTAACCCGAACGCTAACCCTAACCCTAACCGGAACCCTAAACCTAACCCGAAACCGAACCCTAACCACTTACCGAATCCTAACACTAACCCGAACCCTAACCCTAACCCGAACCCTAAGCCTAACCCTAACCCTAACACGAACCCTAACCCTAACCCTAACGTGAACCCTAACCCCAACCCTAACTGGAACCCTAACCCTAACCCTAACCCGAACCCGAACACTAACCCCTTAACCGAATCCTAACCCTAACCCGAACCCTAACCCGAACCCTAACACTAAACCTAACCCCGAAACCGAACCCTAACCCTAACCCTAACCCTAACCCGAAACCTAACCCGAACCCTAATCCGAACCCGAACCCTAACGCTAACCCGACCCCGAACCCTAACCCTAAACCTAACCCGAACCCTAACCGTAACCCGAACCCTAACCCTAACCCTAACCCGAACCCTAAACCTAACCCTAACCCGACCCCTAACCTGAAACCTAACACGAACCCTAACGCTAACCCTAACCCTAACCCTAACCCGAACCCTAACCCTAACCCTAACCTGAACCCTAACCCTAACCCGAACCCTAACCCTAACCCGAACCCTATCCCTAACCCTAACCCGAACCCTAACCCGAAACCTAACCCTAAACCTAACCCTAATCCTAACCCGAACCCTAACCCTAACACTATCCGGAACCCTAACACTAACCCGAACCCTAACCCGAACCCTAACCCGAACCCTAACACTACCCCTAACCCTAAACCTAACCCTTCCCCGAACCCGAACCCAAAACTTAACCCTAACCCTAACACGAACCCTAACCCGAACCCTAACCCTAACGCTAAACCTACCCCGAACCCTAAACCTAACCCTAACCCTAACCCAAACCCTAACCCCTAACCCTAACCCGAACCCTAACCCGAACCCTAACCCTAACCCTAACTCTAACCCGAACCCTAACCCTAACCCTAACCCGAACCCTAAACCCAACCCTAACACTAACACTAACGTGAACACTAACCTCTAACCCTAACCCGAACCCGAACCCTAACCCGAACCCTAACCCTAACCCTAACCCGAACCCTAACCCGAACCCTAACCCTAACACTAAACTGAACACTAACCCCTAACCCTAACCCGAACCCGAACCCTAACCCGAACCCGAAACCTAACCCTAACCCGAACCCTAACCCTAACCCTAGCCCTAACCCGAACCCTAACCCTAACCCTAACCCGAACCCTAACACTAACCCCAACCCTAAACCTAACCCGAACCCGAACCCTAACCCTAAACCGAACCCTAACCCTAACCCTAACCCTAACCCTAATCCGAACCCTAACCCAAACCCGAACCTTAACCCTAAACCGAACACTAAACCTGACCCGAACCCGAACCCTAACCCTAACCCGAACCCTAACCGTAACACTAACCCAAAACCTAAACCTAACCCTAACCCGAACCCTAACCCTACCCCTAACCCGAATCCTAACTCTAACCCTAACTCGAACCCTAACCCGAACCCTAACCCTAACCCTAATCCTAACCTGAACCCTAACCCTAACCCTATCCCTAACCCGAACCCGCACCCTAACCCTAACCCTAACCCTAACACGATCCCTAACACGAACCCTAACCCTAACCCTAATCCTAACCTGAACCCTAACCATAACCCTAACCCTAACCCTAACCCGAACCTTAAACCTAAACCGAACCCTAACCCGAACCCTAACCCTAACCCTAAACCGAACTCTAACCCTGACTCTAACCCGAAACCTAACCCTAACCCTAACCCAAACCCTAACCCGAACCCTAACCCTAACCCTAACACTAACACCTAACCCGAACCCTAACCCTAACCCTAACCCTAAAACCTAACCCTAACCCGAACCCTAACCCTAACCCTAACCCGAACCCGAACCCTAAACCTAAACCTAACCCTAACCCTCACCCTAACCCTAACCCGAACCCTAACCCTAACCCTAACCCTAACCCGAACCCTAACCCTAACCCTAACCCTAACCCAAAACCTAACCCCTAACCCTAACCCCAACCCTAACACTAACCCGAACCCTAACCCTAACCCTAACCCGAACCCTAACTCTAACCCGAACCCTAACCCTAAACCTAACCCTAACCCTAATCCTAACCCTAACCCTAACACTAACCAAACCCTAACCCGAACCCAAACCCTAACCCAACCCTAAACCTAAACCTAACCCGAACCCTAACCCTAACCCTAACCCGAACCCGAACCCTAACGCAAATCCTAACCCTAACCCTAACCCGAACCCTAACCCTAACCCGAACCCGAAACCTAACCCTAACCTGAACCCTTACCTGAACCCTAATCCGAACCCTAATCCGAACCCTAAACCGAACCCTAACCCGAACCCTAACCCGAACCCTAGCCGAACCCTAAACCGAACCCTAACCCTAACCGTAACCCGAACCCTAACCCGAACCCTAACCCGAACCCTAAACCGAACCCTAACCCGAACCCTAACCTGAACCCTAAACCGAACCCTAACCCTAACCCTAACCCGAACCCGGACCCGAACCCTAACCCTAACCCTAACCCGAACCCTAACCCTAAACCGAACCTAACCCTAACCGAACCCTAACCCTAATCCTAAGCCTAAAACGAACCCTAACCCGAACCCTAACCCGAACCCTAACCCTAACCCTAAACCGAACCCTAACGCTAACCCGAACCCGAACCCTAACCCGAACCCTAACCCTAACCCTAACCCGAACCCTAACCCTAACCCTAACCCGAACCCTAACCCGAACCCTAACCCTAACCCTAAACCTAACCCGAACCCTAAACCTAACCCTAACCCGAACCCTATCCCGAAACCTAACCCTAACCCTAACCTGAACACTAACCCCTAACCCTAACCCGAACCCGAACCCTTAGCCGAACCCGAACCCTAACCCTAACCCAAACCCGAACCTGAAACCGAACCCGAACCCGAACCCTAACCCTAACCCAAACCCTAACCCTAACCCTAAAACGAACCCTAACCCTAACCCTAACCCTAACCTCTAACCCGAACCCGAACCCGAAACCTAACCCGAACCCGAACCCTAACCCTACCCCGAACCCGACCCCAAACCATAACCCTAACCCTAACCCGAACCCTAACCCTAACCCTAACCCTAACCGTAAACCGAAAACTAACCCTAACCGTAACCCTAACACGAACCCTAACCCTAACCCTAACCCTAACCCTAACCCCTAACCCTAACCCGAACCCTAACCCTAACCCTAACCCTAAACCTAAACCTAACCCGAACCCTAACCCTAACCCTAACCCGAACCCTAACCCTAAACCTAACCTGAACACTAACCCCTAACCCTAACCCGAACCCGAACCCTTACCCGAACCCGAACCCTAAAGCTAACTCGAACCCGAACCCGAACCCTAACCCGAACCCGAACCCTAACCCTAACCCGAACCCTAACCCTAACCCCTAACCCTAACCTTAACCCTAACCCTAACCCTAACCCTAAAACCTAACCCTAACCCGAACCCTTACCCGAAACCTAAACCTAACCCGAACCCTAACACTAAACCTAACCCTAACCCTAACCCTAACCCTAACCCGAACCCTAATCCTAACCATAAACCTAACCCTAACCCGAACCCTAACCCTAACCCAAACCCTAACCCGAACCCTAACCCTAACCCTAACCCTAAACCTAACCCCTAACCCTAAACTTAACCCTAACCCTAACCCTAACCCTAAAACCTGACCCTAACCCGAACCCTAACCCGAAACCTAAACCTAACCCGAACCCTAACACTAAACCTAACCCTAACCCTAACCCTAACCCGAACCCTAATCCTAACCATAAATCTAACCCTAACCCGAACCCTAACCCTAAAACTAACCCTAACCCTAACCCTAACCACTAACCCTAACCCCCACCCTAACCCTAACCCGAACCCTAAAACTAACCCTAACCCGAACCCTAACCCTAACCCGAACCCTAACCCTAACCCGAACCCTAACCCTAAACCTAACCCTAACCATAACCCTAACCCTAACCCTAACCCGAACCCTAACCCGAAACCTAACCATAACCATAAACCGAACCCGAACCCTAACCCGAACCCTAACCCTAACCCGTACCCTAATCCTAACCCGAACCCTAACCCTAACCCTAAAACGAACCCTAACCCTAACCCTAAACCGAAACCTAACCTCTAAACCGAACCCGAAACCGAACCCTAACGCGAACCCGAACCCTAACCCTACCCCGAACCCGAACCCAATCCATAACCCTAACCCTAACCCGAACCCTAACCCCTAACCCTAACCCGAACCCTAACCCTAACCCTAACCCTAACCCTAAACCTAACCCGAACACTAACCCTAACACTAACCCGAACCTTAACCCGGAACCTAACCCTAACCCTAACCTGAACACTAACCCCGAACCCTAACCCGACCCGAACCCTAACCCGAACCCGAACCTAAACCCAAACCCGACCCCGAACCCGAACCCTAACCCTAACCCTACCCGAACCCTAACCCTAACCCTAAACCGAACCTTAACCCGAACCCGAACCCTAACCCTAACCCGACCCCTAACCTGAAACCTAACACGAACCGTAACCCTAACCCTAACCCTAACCCTAACCCGAACCCTAACCCTAACCCTAACCTGAACCCTAACCCTAACCCGAACCCTAACCCTAACCCGAACCCGAACCCTAAACCTAACCCGAAACCTAAACCGAACCCAACCCAAACCCTAACCCTAACCCGAACCCTATCCCTAACCCTCACCCGAACCCTAACCCGAAAACTAACCCTAACCCTAACACTAATCCTAACCCGAACCCTAACCCTAACACTATCCGGAAACCTAACACTAACCCGAACCCTAACCCGAACCCTAACCCGAACCCTAACACTACCCCTAACCCTAAACCTAACCCTTCCCCGAACCCGAACCCAAACCTTAACCCTAACCCTAACACGAACCCTAACCCGAACCCTAACCCTAACGCTAAACCTAACCCGAACCCTAACCCTAACCCTAACCCTAACCCTAACCCCTAACCCTAACCCGAACCCTAACCCTAACCCTAAACCTAACCCTAACCCGAACCCTAATCCTAACCCTAACCCGAACCCTAACCCGAACCCTAACCCTAACACTAACCTGAACACTAACCCCTAACCCTAACCCGAACCCGAACCCTAACCCGAACCCGAATCCTAACCCTAACCCGAACCCTAACCCTAACCCGAAACCTAACCCTAACCCTAACCCGAACCCTAACCCTAACCCTAACCCGAACCCTAACACTAACCCCAACCCTAAACCTAACCCGAACCCGAACCCGAACCCTAACCCTAACCCGAACCCTAACCCTAACCCTAACCCTAACCCTAATCCGAACCCTTACCCAAACCCGAACCCTAACCCGAACCCGAACCCTAAACCTGACCCGAACCCGAACCCTAACCCTAACCCGAACCCTAACCGTAACACTAACCCAAACCCTAAACCTAACCCTAACCCAAACCCTAACCCTAACCCGAACCCTAACCCTACCCCTAACCCGAATCCTAACCCGAACCCTAACCCTATCCCTAACCCTAACCCTAACCCGATCCCTAACCCGAACACTAACCCTAACCCTAACCCTAAACCGAACTCTAATCCTAACGCTAAACCGAACCCGAACACTAACCAGAACCCTAACCCTAACCCGAACCCTAACCCTAAACCGAACCCTAAACCTAACCCGAACCCTAACCCGAACCCTAACCCTAACCCTAACCCGAACTCTAACCCTGACCCTAACCCGAATCCTAACCCTAACCCTAACCCAAACCCTAACCCGAACCCTAACCCTAACCCTAACCCTAACCCTAATACTAACCTCTAACCCGTCCCTAACCCTAACCCTAACCCTAAAACCTAACCCTAACCCGAACCCTAAACCTAACCCTAACCCGAACCCGAACCCTAAACCTAAACCTAACCCTAACCCTCACCCTAACCCTAACCCGAAACCTAACCCTAACCCTAACCCTAAATCGAACCTTAACCCTAACCCTAACCCTAACCCAAACACTAACCCCTAACCCTAACCCCAACCCTAACACTAACCCGAACCCTACCCCTAACCCTAACCCGAAACCTAACTCTAACCCGAACCCTAACCCTAAACCTAACCCTAATCCAAATCCTAACCCTATCCCAAACACTAACCAAACCCTAACCCGAACCCTAAACCTAACCCTAACCCTAAACCTAATCCTAACCCGAAACCTAACCCTAACCCTAACCCGAACCCGAACCCTAACGCAAATCCTAACCCTAACCCTAACTCGAACCCTAACCCTAACCCGAACCCGAAACCTAACCCTAACCTGAACCCTTACCCGAACCCTAACCTGAACCCTAAACCGAACCCTAACCCTAACCCTAATCCGAACCCGAACCCGAACCCTAACCCTAACCCTAACCCGAACCCTAACCCTAAACCGAACCTAACCCTAACCCGAACCCTAACCCTAATCCTAACCCTAACCCGAACCCTAACCCGAACCCTAACCCGAACCCTAACCCTAACCCTAAACCGAACCCTAACGCTAACCCGAACCCGAACCCTAACCCGAACCCTAACCCTAACCCTAAACCGAACCCTAACGCTAACCCGAACCCGAACCCTAACCCTAACCCTAACCCTAACCCTAAACCTAACCCGAACACTAACCCTAACACTAACCCGAACCTTAACCCGGAACCTAACCCTAACCCTAACCTGAACACTAACCCCGAACCCTAACCCGACCCGAACCCTAACCCGAACCCGAACCTAAACCCAAACCCGAACCCGAACCCGAACCCTAACCCTAACCCTACCCGAACCCTAACCCTAACCCTAAACCGAACCTTAACCCGAACCCGAACCCTAACCCTAACCCGACCCCTAACCTGAAACCTAACACGAACCGTAACCCTAACCCTAACCCTAACCCTAACCCGAACCCTAACCCTAACCCTAACCTGAACCCTAACCCTAACCCGAACCCTAACCCTAACCCGAACCCGAACCCTAAACCTAACCCGAAACCTAAACCGAACCCAACCCAAACCCTAACCCTAACCCGAACCCTATCCCTAACCCTCACCCGAACCCTAACCCGAAAACTAACCCTAACCCTAACACTAATCCTAACCCGAACCCTAACCCTAACAATATCCGGAAACCTAACACTAACCCGAACCCTAACCCGAACCCTAACCCGAACCCTAACACTACCCCTAACCCTAAACCTAACCCTTCCCCGAACCCGAACCCAAACCTTAACCCTAACCCTAACACGAACCCTAACCCGAACCCTAACCCTAACGCTAAACCTAACCCGAACCCTAACCCTAACCCTAACCCTAACCCTAACCCCTAACCCTAACCCGAACCCTAACCCTAACCCTAAACCTAACCCTAACCCGAACCCTAATCCTAACCCTAACCCGAACCCTAACCCGAACCCTAACCCTAACACTAACCTGAACACTAACCCCTAACCCTAACCCGAACCCGAACCCTAACCCGAACCCGAATCCTAACCCTAACCCGAACCCTAACCCTAACCCGAAACCTAACTCTAACCCTAACCCGAACCCTAACCCTAACCCTAACCCGAACCCTAACACTAACCCCAACCCTAAACCTAACCCGAACCCGAACCCGAACCCTAACCCTAACCCGAACCCTAACCCTAACCCTAACCCTAACCCTAATCCGAACCCTTACCCAAACCCGAACCCTAACCCGAACCCGAACCCTAAACCTGACCCGAACCCGAACCCTAACCCTAACCCGAACCCTAACCGTAACACTAACCCAAACCCTAAACCTAACCCTAACCCAAACCCTAACCCTAACCCGAACCCTAACCCTACCCCTAACCCGAATCCTAACCCGAACCCTAACCCTATCCCTAACCCTAACCCTAACCCGATCCCTAACCCGAACACTAACCCTAACCCTAACCCTAAACCGAACTCTAATCCTAACGCTAAACCGAACCCGAACACTAACCAGAACCCTAACCCTAACCCGAACCCTAACCCTAAACCGAACCCTAACCTAACCCGAACCCTAAACCGAACCCTAACCCTAACCCTAACCCGAACTCTAACCCTGACCCTAACCCGAATCCTAACCCTAACCCTAACCCAAACCCTAACCCGAACCCTAACCCTAACCC
The DNA here is from genome assembly GCA_032313775.1 of Urocyon cinereoargenteus. Classification (NCBI taxonomy): domain Eukaryota; kingdom Metazoa; phylum Chordata; class Mammalia; order Carnivora; family Canidae; genus Urocyon; species Urocyon cinereoargenteus. The sequence goes on from JAVLSZ010000124.1 coordinate 419,267, forward strand.
TAACCCTAACCCTAATACTAACCTCTAACCCGAACCCTAACCCTAACCCTAACCCTAAAACCTAACCCTAACCCGAACCCTAAACCTAACCCTAACCCGAACCCGAACCCTAAACCTAAACCTAACCCTAACCCTCACCCTAACCCTAACCCGAAACCTAACCCTAACCCTAACCCTAAATCGAACCCTAACCCTAACCCTAACCCTAACCCAAACACTAACCCCTAACCCTAACCCCAACCCTAACACTAACCCGAACCCTACCCCTAACCCTAACCCGAAACCTAACTCTAACCCGAACCCTAACCCTAAACCTAACCCTAATCCAAATCCTAACCCTATCCCAAACACTAACCAAACCCTAACCCGAACCCTAAACCTAACCCTAACCCTAAACCTAATCCTAACCCGAAACCTAACCCTAACCCTAACCCGAACCCGAACCCTAACGCAAATCCTAACCCTAACCCTAACTCGAACCCTAACCCTAACCCGAACCCGAAACCTAACCCTAACCTGAACCCTTACCCGAACCCTAACCTGAACCCTAAACCGAACCCTAACCCTAACCCTAATCCGAACCCGAACCCGAACCCTAACCCTAACCCTAACCCGAACCCTAACCCTAAACCGAACCTAACCCTAACCCGAACGCTAACCCTAATCCTAACCCTAACCCGAACCCTAACCCGAACCCTAACCCGAACCCTAACCCTAACCCTAAACCGAACCCTAACGCTAACCCGAACCCGAACCCTAACCCGAACCCTAACCCTAACCCTAGCCCGAACCCTAACCCTAACCATAACCCGAACCCTAACCCGAACCCTAACCCTAACCCTAAACCTAACCCGAACCCTAACCCTAAACCTAACCCGAACCCTATCCCGAAACCTAACCCTAACCCTAACCTGAACACTAACCCCTAACCCTAACCCGAATCCGAACCCTTACCCGAACCCGAACCCTAACCCTAACCCAAACCCGAACCTGAAACCGAACCCGAACCCGAAACCTAACCCTAACCCAAACCCTAACCCTAACCCTAAAACGAACCCTAACCCTATCCCTAACCCGAACCCTAACCTCTAACCCGAACCCGAACCCGAAACCTAACCCAAACCCGAACCCTTACCCTACCCCTAACCCGAACCCAAACCATAACCCTAACCCTAACCCGAACCCTAACCCTAACCCTAACCCTAACCGTAAACCGAAACCTAACCCTAAACTTAACCCTAACCCGAACCCTAACCCTAACCCTAACACTAACCCTAACCCCTAACCCTAACCCGAACCTAAACCCTAACCCTAACCCTAACCCTAAAACTAACCCGAACCCTAACCCTAACCCTAACCTGAACCCTACCCTAAACCTAACCTGAACACTAACCCTTAACCCTAACCCGAACCCGAACCCTTACCCGAACCCAAACCCTAAACCTAACTCGAACCCGAACCCGAACCCTAACCCGAACCCGAACCCTAACCCTAAACCTAACCCTAACCCGAACCCTAACCCTAACCCTAACCCTAACCCTAACCGTAACCCGAAACCTAACCATAACCCTAAACCGAACCCGAACCCTAACCCGAACCCGAACGCTAACCCAAACCCTAACCCTAACCCGAACCCTAACCCTAACCCTAACCCTAACCGTAAACCGAAACCTAACCCTAACCGTAACCCTAACACGAACCCTAACCCTAACCCTAACCCTAACCCTAAACCCTAACCCTAACCCGAACCCTAACCCTAACCCTAACCCTAACCCTAAACCTAACCCGAACCCTAACCCTAACCCTAACCCGAACCCTAACCCTAAACCTAACCTGAACACTAACCCCTAACCCTAACCCGAACCCGAACCCTTAAACGAACCCGAACCCTAAAGCTAACTCGAACCCGAACCCGAACCCTAACCCGAACCCGAACCCTAACCCTAACCCGAACCCTAACCCTAACCCCTAACCCTAACCTTAACCCTAACCCTAACCCTAACCCTAAAACCTAACCCTAACCCGAACCCTTACCCGAAACCTAAACCTAACCCGAACCCTAACCCTAAACCTAACCCTAACCCTAACCCTAACCCTAACCCGAACCCTAATCCTAACCATAAACCTAACCCTAACCCGAACCCTAACCCTAACCCAAACCCTAACCCGAACCCTAACCCTAACCCTAACCCTAAACCTAACCCCTAACCCTAACCTTAACCCTAACCCTAACCCTAACCCTAAAACCTGACCCTAACCCGAACCCTAACCCGAAACCTAAACCTAACCCGAACCCTAACCCTAAACCTAACCCTAACCCTAACCCTAACCCGAACCCTAATCCTAACCATAAATCTAACCCTAACCCGAACCCTAACCCTAAAACTAACCCTAACCCTAACCCTAACCACTAACCCTAACCCCAACCCTAACCCTAACCCGAACCCTAAAACTAACCCTAACCCGAACCCTAACCCTAACCCGAACCCTAACCCTAACCCGAACCCTAACCCTAAACCTAACCCTAACCATAACCCTAACCCTAACCCTAACCCGAACCCTAACCCGAAAACTAACCATAACCATAAACCGAACCCGAACCCTAACCCGAACCCTAACCCTAACCCGTACCCTAATCCTAACCCGAACCCTAACCCTAACCCTAAAACGAACCCTAACCCTAACCCTAAACCGAAACCTAACCTCTAAACCGAACCCGAACCCGAACCCTAACGCGAACCCGAACCCTAACCCTACCCCGAAACCGAACCCAATCCATAACCCTAACCCTAACCCGAACCCTAACCCCTAACCCTAACCCGAACCCTAACCCTAACCCTAACCCTAACCCTAAACCTAAACCTAACCCGAACACTAACCCTAACACTAACCCGAACCTTAACCCGGAACCTAACCCTAACCCTAACCTGAACACTAACCCCGAACCCTAACCCGACCCGAACCCTAACCCGAACCCGAACCTAAACCCAAACCCGAACCCGAACCCGAACCCTAACCCTAACCCTACCCGAACCCTAACCCTAACCCTAAACCGAACCTTAACCCGAACCCGAACCCTAACCCTAACCCGACCCCTAACCTGAAACCTAACACGAACCGTAACCCTAACCCTAACCCTAACCCTAACCCGAACCCTAACCCTAACCCTAACCTGAACCCTAACCCTAACCCGAACCCTAACCCTAACCCGAACCCGAACCCTAAACCTAACCCGAAACCTAAACCGAACCCAACCCAAACCCTAACCCTAACCCGAACCCTATCCCTAACCCTCACCTGAACCCTAACCCGAAAACTAACCCTAACCCTAACCCTAATCCTAACCCGAACCCTAACCCTAACACTATCCAGAAACCTAACACTAACCCGAACCCTAACCCGAACCCTAACCCGAACCCTAACACTACCCCTAACCCTAAACCTAACCCTTCCCCGAACCCGAACCCAGACCTTAACCCTAACCCTAACACGAACCCTAACCCGAACCCTAACCCTAACGCTAAACCTAACCCGAACCCTAACCCTAACCCTAACCCTAACCCTAACCCCTAACCCTAACCCGAACCCTAACCCGAACCCTAAACCTAACCCTAACCCGAACCCTAATCCTAACCCTAACCCGAACCCTAACCCGAACCCTAACCCTAACACTAACCTGAACACTAACCCCTAACCCTAACCCGAACCCGAACCCTAACCCGAACCCGAATCCTAACCCTAACCAGAACCCTAACCCTAACCCGAAACCTAACCCTAACCCTAACCCGAACCCTAACCCTAACCCTAACCCGAACCCTAACACTAACCCCAACCCTAAACCTAACCCGAACCCGAACCCGAACCCTAACCCTAACCCGAACCCTAACCCTAACCCTAACCCTAACCCTAATCCGAACCCTTACCCAAACCCGAACCCTAACCCGAACCCGAACCCTAAACCTGACCCGAACCCGAACCCTAACCCTAACCCGAACCCTAACCGTAACACTAACCCAAACCCTAAACCTAACCCTAACCCAATCCCTAACCCTAACCCGAACCCTAACCCTACCCCTAACCCGAATCCTAACCCGAACCCTAACCCTATCCCTAACCCTAACCCTAACCCGATCCCTAACCCGAACACTAACCCTAACCCTAACCCTAAACCGAACTCTAATCCTAACGCTAAACCGAACCCGAACACTAACCAGAACCCTAACCCTAACCCGAACCCTAACCCTAAACCGAACCCTAAACCTAACCCGAACCCTAACCCGAACCCTAACCCTAACCCTAACCCGAACTCTAACCCTGACCCTAACCCGAATCCTAACCCTAACCCTAACCCAAACCCTAACCCGAACCCTAACCCTAACCCTAACCCTAACCCTAACCCTAATACTAACCCCTAACCCGAACCCTAACCCTAACCCTAACCCTAAAACCTAACCCTAACCCGAACCCTAAACCTAACCCTAACCCGAACCCGAACCCTAAACCTAAACCTAACCCTAACCCTCACCCTAACCCTAACCCGAAACCTAACCCTAACCCTAACCCTAAATCGAACCCTAACCCTAACCCTAACCCTAACCCAAACACTAACCCCTAACCCTAACCCCAACCCTAACACTAACCCGAACCCTACCCCTAACCCTAACCCGAAACCTAACTCTAACCCGAACCCTAACCCTAAACCTAACCCTAATCCAAATCCTAACCCTATCCCAAACACTAACCAAACCCTAACCCGAACCCTAAACCTAACCCTAACCCTAAACCTAATCCTAACCCGAAACCTAACCCTAACCCTAACCCGAACCCGAACCCTAACGCAAATCCTAACCCTAACCCTAACTCGAACCCTAACCCTAACCCGAACCCGAAACCTAACCCTAACCTGAACCCTTACCCGAACCCTAACCTGAACCCTAAACCGAACCCTAACCCTAACCCTAACCCGAACCCGAACCCGAACCCTAACCCTAACCCTAACCCGAACCCTAACCCTAAACCGAACCTAACCCTAACCCGAACCCTAACCCTAATCCTAACCCTAACCCGAACCCTAACCCGAACCCTAACCCGAACCCTAACCCTAACCCTAAACCGAACCCTAACGCTAACCCGAACCCGAACCCTAACCCGAACCCTAACCCTAACCCTAACCCGAACCCTAACACTAACCCTAACCCTAACCCTAACCCGAACCCTAACCCCTAACCCGAACCCGAACCCGAACCCTAAACAGAACCCGAACCCTAACCCTACCCCGAACCCGAACCCAAACCATAACCCTAACCCTAACCTGAACCCTAACCCTAACCCTAACCCGAACCCTAACTCTAACCCGAACCCTAACCCCTAACCCGAACCCAAACCCGAACCCACCAGAACCCGAACCCTAACCCTACCGCGAACCCGAACACAAACCATAGCCCTAACCCTAACTCGAACCCTAACCCGAAACCTAACCCTAACCCTAACCCTAACCATAACCCGAACCCTAACCCTAACCCTAACCCGAACCATAACCCCTAACCCGAACCCTAAACCGAACCCGAACCCTAACTCTACCCCGAACCCGAACCCAAATCATAACCCTAACCCTAACCCGAACCCTAACACTAACCCTAACCCTAACCCTAACCCTAACCCTAACCCGATCCCTAACCCTAACCCTAACCCTAACACTAACCCTAACCCGAACTCTAACCCTAACACTAACCCTAACCCTAACCCTAACCCCTAACCCTAAACCGAACCCTAACGCTAACTCGAACCATAACCCTAAATCTCACCCTAACACTAACCCTAACCCTAACACGAACCCTAACACTAAACCTAACCCTAACACTAACCCTAAACCTAACACTGAATCCTAACCCAAACCCTAACCCGAACCCTAACCCTAACTCGAACCCTAACCCTAAATCTAACCCTAAACCTAACCGTAACCCTAACCCTAACCCTAACCCGAAACCTACCCCTAAACCTAACCCTAACCCTAACCCTAACACTAACCCGAACCCGAACCCTAACCCGAACCCTAACCCGAAACCTAACCCTAACCCTAACCCTAAACCTAACCCTAAACCGAACCCTAACCCTAACCCTAACCCTAACCCTAACCCGAACCCTAACCCTAACCCTAACCCGAACCCGAACCCGAACCCTAACCCTAACCCGAACCCTAACCCTAACCCGAACCCGAACCCTAACCCTAACCCGAACCCTAAGCCTAACCCTAACGCTAAACCGAACCCTAACCCAAACCCGAAACCTAACACGAACCCGAACCCTAACCCTAACGCGAACCGGAACCCTAACCCTAATCCGAAACCTAACACTAACACTAACCCGAACCCTAAATCTAACCCTAACCCGAACCCTAAACCTAACCCGAACCCTAACCCTAACCCTAACCCGAATCCTAACCCTAACCCTAACCCGAACCCTAACCCGAATCCTAAACCTAACCCTAACCCTAAACCGAACCCTAACCATAACCCTAACCCGAACCCGAACCCGAACGCTAACCCTAACCCGAACCCTAACCCTAACCCTAACCCGAAACCTAACCCTAACCCGAACCCTAACCCCTAACCCGAACCCGAACCCGAACCTTAACCAGAACCCGAACCCTAACCCTACGCCGAACCCGAAACCAAACCATAACCCTAACCCTAACCCGAACCCTAACCCTAACCCTAACCCTAACCCGAACCCGAACCCAAACCCTAACCCTAACCCTAAACCGAACCCTAACCCTAACCCTAACCCTATCCCTAACCCGAACCCTAACCCTAACCCTAACCCTGCCCGAACCCTATCCAGAACCCTAATCCTAACCCTAACCCTAACCCTAACCCTAAACCTAAACCGAACCCTAACCCTTGCCCTAACCCGAACCCGAACCCTAACCCGAACCCTAACCCTAACCCGAACCCTAACCCTAACCCGAACCCGAACCATAACCCTAACCCGAACCATAACCGAAACCTAACCCAAACCCTAACCCGAACCCTAACCCGAACCCCAACCCTAACCCTAACCCGAACCCTAACCCGAACCCTAACCCTAACCCTAACCCTAACCCTAAACCTAACCTAACCCTAACCCTAAACCGAACCCTAAACCTAACCCTAACCCTAACCCTAAGCCGAAACCTAACTCTAACCCTAACCTGAACACTAACCCCTAACCCTAACCCGAACCCGAACCCTAACCGAAACCCGAACCCGAACCCTAACCCTAACCCGAACCCGAACCCTAACCCTAACCCTAACCCGAACCCGAACCCTAACCCTAACCCTAACCCGAACCCTAACCCTAACCCGAACCCTAACCCTAACCCTAACCATAACCCTAACCCGAACCCTAACACGAATCCTAACCCGAAACCTAATCCTAACCCTAACCCGAACCCTAAACCTAACCCTAACACGAACCCTAACCCGAACCCTAGCCCTAACCCTAACCCGAACCATAACCCTAACCCTAAACCGAACCCTAACCCTAAACCTAACCCTAACCCTAACCCGAACCCTAACCCTAAACCTAACCGGAACCCTAACCCTAATCCTAATCCGAACCCGAACTCTAACCCCTTACCCGAATCCTAACCCGAACCCGAAACCTAACCCGAACACTAACCCTAAACCTAACCCCGACCCCGAACCCTAGCCCTAACCCTAACCCGAACCCTAACCCGAACCGTTACCCTAACACTAACCTGAACACTAACCCCTAACCCTAACCCAAACCCGAACCATAAACCTAACCCTAACCCTAACCCGAACCCTAACCCGAAACCTAACCCGAACCCTAACCCGAACCCTAACCCTAACCCTAACACGAACCCTAACCCTAACCCGAACCCTAACCCTAACCCTAACCCTAACACGAACCCTAACCCGAACCCTAACCCGAAGCCTAACCCGGACCCTAACCCGAACCCTAACCCTAACCCGAACCCGAACACTAAACCTAACCCTAAACCTAACCCTAACACTAACCCCTAACCTTAACCCTAACCCTAACCCTAACCCTAAAACCTAAACCTAACCCTAACCCTAACACTAACCCTAACCCGAACCCGAACCATAACCCTACCCTAACCCGAACACTAACCCTAGACCTAACCCTAACCTTAACCCTAACCCGAACCCTAAAACTAACCCTAAACCTCACCCCTAAACCTAACCCGAACCCTAACCCTAACCCTAAACGTAACCCTAACCCGAACACTAACCCTAACCCTAACCCTAACCCTAACCCAAACCCTAACCCTAAACCTAACCCTAACACTAACCCTAACCCTAACCCGAACCCTAACCCTAACCCGAACCCGAACCCTAACCCTAACCCGAACCCTAAGCCTAACCCTAACGCTAACCCGAACCCTAACCCAAACCCGAAACCTAACACGAACCCGAACCCTAACCCTAACCCGAACCGGAACCCTAACCCTAACCCGAAAACTAACACTAACACTAACCCGAACCCTAAATCTAACCCTAAACCGAACCTTAAACCTAACCCGAACCCTAACCCTAACCCTAACCCGAATCCTAACCCTAACCCTAACCCGAACCGTAACCCGAATCCTAAACCTAACCCTAACCCTAAACCGAACCCTAACCATAACCCTAACCCGAACCCGAACCAGAACGCTAACCCTAACCCGAACCCTAACCCTAACCCTAACCCGAAACCTAACCCTAACACGAACCCTAACCCCTAACCCGAACCCGAACACGAACCGTAACCAGAACCCGAACCCTAACCCTACGCCGAACCCGAAACCAAACCATAACCCTAACCCTAACCCGAACCCTAACCCTAACCCTAACCCGAACCCGAACCCGAACCCTAACCCTAACCCTAACCCGAACCCTAACCCTAACCCTAACCCTAACCCTAACCCGAACCCTAACCCTAACCCTAACCTTGCCCGAACCCTATCCAGAATCCTAATCCTAACAATAACCCTAACCCTAACCCTAACCCTAAACCGAACCCTAACCCTTACCCTAACCCGAACCTGAACCCGAACCCTAACCCGAACCCTAACCCTAACCCGAACCCTAACCCTAACCCGAACCCGAACCATAACCCTAACCCGAACCATAACCCGAAACCTAACCCAAACCCTAACCCGAACCCTAACCCGAACCCGAAGCCTAACCCTAACCCGAACCCTAACCCGAACCCTAACCCTAACCCTAACCCTAACCCTAACCCTAAACCTAACCTAACCCTAACCCTATACCGAACCCTAACCCTAACCCTAACCCTAAGCCGAAACCTAACTCTAACCCTAACCTGAACACTAACCCCTAACCCTAACCCGAACCCGAACCCTAACCCTAACCCTAACCCGAACCCGAACCCTAACCCTAACCCGAACCCGAACCCTAACCCTAACCCTAACCCGAACCCGAACCCTAAACCTAACCCTAACCCGAACCCTAACCCTAACCCGAACCCTAACCCTAACCCGAACCCTAACCCTAACCCTAACCATAACCCTAACCCGAACCCTAACACGAACCCTAACCCGAAACCTAATACTAACCCTAACCCGAACCCTAAACCTAACCCTAACAAGAACCCTAACCCGAACCCTAGCCCTAACCCTAACCCGAACCATAACCCTAACCCTAAACCGAACCCTAACCCTAAACCTAACCGGAACCCTAACCCTAATCCTAATCCGAAACCTAACCCTAACCCTAACCGGAACCCTAACCCTAATCCTAATCCGAACCCGAACTCTAACCCCTTACCCGAATACTAACCCGAACCCGAAACCTAACCCGAACACTAACCCTAAACCTAACCCCGAACCCGAACCCTAACCCTAACCCTAACCCGAACCTTAACCCGAACCGTTACCCTAACCCTAACCTGAACACTAACCCCTAACCCTAACCCGAACCCGAACCCTAACCCTAACCCTAACCCTAACCCGAACCCTAACCCGAAACCTAACCCGAACCCTTACCCGAACCCTAACCCAAACCCTAACCCGAACCCTAACCCTAACCCGAACCCTAACCCTAACCCTAACCCTAACACGAACCCTAACCCGAACCCTAACCCGAAGCCTAACCCGGACCCTAACCCGAACCCTAACCCTAACCCGAACCCGAACACTAAACCTAACCCTAAACCTAACCCTAACACTAACCCCTAACCTTAACCCTAACCCTAACCCTAAAACCTAACCCTAACCCTAACCCTAACCCGAACCCAAACCATAACCCTACCCTAACCCGAACACTAACCCTAACCCTAACCCTAACCATAACCCTAACCCGAACCCTAAAACTAACCCTAAAACTCATCCCTAAACCTAACACGAACCCTAACCCTAACCCTAAACGTAACCCTAAGCCGAACACTAACCCTAACCCTAACCCTAACCCTAACCCAAACCCTAACCCTAAACCTAACCCTAACACTAACCCTAACCCTAACCCGAACCCTAAACCGAACCCTAACCCTAACCCTAACCCTAACTCGAACCCTAACCCTAACCCTAACCCGAACCCGAACCCTAACCCGAACCCGAACCCTAACTCGAACCCTAACCCTAACCGTAACCCGAACCCTAAACCGAACCCTAACCCGAACCCTAAACCGATCCCTAACCCGAACCCTAACCCGAACCCTAACCCGAACCCTAACCCGAACCCTAACCGTAACCCGAACCTGAACGCTAACCCGAACCCTAACCCTAACCCTAACCCGAACACTAACCCTAACCCTAACCCAAACCCTAACCCGAACCCTAACCCTAACCCTAACCCTAACCATAACCCGAACCCTAACCCTAACCCTATCCCGAACCGTAACCCCTACCCCGAACCGTAACCAGAACCCTAAACCGAACCCGAAACCTAACCCTACCCAGAACCCGAACCCAAACCATAACCCGAACCATAACCCGAACCCTAACCCTAACCCTAACCCTAACCCTAACCCGAACCTTAAACCTAACCCTAACCCTAACACTAACCCTAACCCGAACCCTAACCCTAACCCTAACCCTAACCCTAACCCTAACCACTAACCCTAACCCGAACCCTAAACCTAACTCGAACCCTAACCCTAAATCTCACCTTAACCCTAACCCTAACCCTAACCCAAACCCTAACACGAACACTAACCCTAAAACTAACCCTAACCCTAACCCTAACCCTAATCCTAAAACCTAACCCTAACCCTAGCCCGAAACCTAACCCTAACTCGAACCCTTACCCTAAATCTAACCCTTACCCTAACCGTAACCCTAACCCTCACCCTAACCCGAACCCTAAACCTAAACCTAACCCTAACCCTAACCCTAACCCTAACCCGAACCCAACCCTAACCCAAACCCTAAACCGAACCCTAACCCTAACCCTAACCCTAACCCTAACCCGAACCCTAACCCTAACTCTAACACGAAACCGAACCCTAACCCGAACCCTAACCCTAGCCCTAACCCTAACCCTAACCCTAACCCGAAACCGAACCCTAAACCTAAACCTAACCCGAACCCGAACCCTAACCCGAACCCGAACCCGAACCCTACCCCGAACCCTAACACGAACCCTAACCCGAACCCTAACCTGAACCCTAACCCTAACCCTAACCCGAACCCTAACCCGAACCCTAACCCTAACCCTAACCCTAAACCTAACCCCTAACATTAACCCTAACCCTAAACCTAAACCTAAAACCTAACCTTAACCCTAACCCTAACCCTAAACCGAACCACAACACAAAACCTAACCCGAACCCTAACCCTAAACCTAACCCTAACCCTAACCCGAACCCGAACCCTAACCCTAACCCTAATCCTTAACCCTAACCCGAACCCTAACCCACACCCTAAACCTAACCCTAACCCGAACCCTAACCCTAACCCTAAACCGAACCCGAACCCTAACCCTAACCCGAACCCTAACCCTAAAACGAACCCTAACCCTAACCCTAACCCGAACCCGAACCCTAACCCAAACCCGAAACCTAACCCGAACCCGAACCCTAACCCTAACCAGAACCCGAACCCTAACCCTAACCCGAACCCTAACCCTAACCCTAACCAACCCTAAACCTAACCCTAATCCGAACCCTAACCCTAACCCGAATCCTAACCCTAACCCTAATCCGAACCCTAACCTGAATCCTAAACCTAACCCTAACGCTACCCGAACGCTAAACCTAATCCTAAACCGAACCCTAACCCTAACCCTAACACTAAACCTATCCCGAACCCTAACCCTAACCCTAACCCGAACCCTACCTTAACCCTAACCCTAACCCTAACCCGTACACTAAACCTAACCCTAACCCTAACCCGAAACCTAACCCTAACCCGAACCCGAACCCTAACACTAACCCTAACCCTAACCCTAACCCTAACCCCTAACCCTAACCCTAAACCTAACCCTAACCCTAAAACCTAACCCTAACCCGAACCCTAACCCTAAACCTAACCCTAACCCTAATCCGAACCCTAACCCTAAACCTAACCCTAACCCTAACCCTAACCCTAACCCGAACACTAACCCGAACACTAACCCTAACCCTAACCCTAACCCTAACCCTACACTAACCCTAACCCTAACACGAACCCGAACCCTAACCCGAACCCAACACTAAACCGAACCCTAACCCTAACCCTAACCCTAACCCTTACCCGAACCCTAACCCGAACCCTAACACGAACACTAACCCTAACCCGAACCCTAACCCGCACCCTAACCCTAACCCTAACCCGAACCCTAAACCTAACCCTAACCCAAACTCTATGCCGAACCCTAACCCTAACCCTAATCCTAAACCTAACCCTAACCCGAAACCTAACCCTAACCCTGACACGAACCCTAACCCCTAACCCGAACCCTAACCCGAACCCTAACCCGAACCCTAACCCTAACCCTAACCCGAACCCGAACGTTAACTCGAACCCTAACCCTAACCCGAACCCTAAACCTAACCCGAACACGAACCATAACCCTAACCCGAAATATAACCCTAACCCGAACTCGAACCCTAACCCGAAACCTAACCCGAACCCTAACCCTAACCCGAACCCTAACCCGAACCCTAACCCTAACCCTAACCCGAACCCGAAACCTAACCCAACCATAACCCTAACCTGAACCCTAACCTCTAACCCTACACGAACCCGAACCCTAACCCGAACCCGAACCCTAAACCTAACCCGAACCCGAACCCTAACCCTAACCCTAACCCGAACCCGAAACCTAACCCTAACCCTACCCCGAACCCTAACCCTAACCCGAACCCTAACCCTAAACCTAACCATAATCCTAACCCGAACCCTAACCCGAACACTAACCCGAACCCTAACCCTAACCCTAACCCGAACCCTAAACCTAACCCTAACCCGAACCCTAACCTGAACCCTATCCCTAACCCTAACCCGAACCCTAACACTAACCCTAACCCGAACCCTAACCCGAACCCTAACACTAACCCTAACCCTAATCCTAACCCGAACCCTAACCCAAACTCTAACCGGAACCCTAACCCTAACCCTAATCCGAACCCGAACCCTAACCCCTTACCCGAATCCTAACCCTAACCCAAACCCTAACCCGAACCCTAACCCGAACCCTAACCCTAACCCTAACCCGAACCCGAACCCTAACCCGAACCCGAACCCTAACTCGAACCCTAACCCTAACCGTAACCCGAACCCTAAACCGAACCCTAACCCGAACCCTAACCCGATCCCTAACCCGAACCCTAAACCGAACCCTAAACCGAACCCTAACCCGAACCCTAACCCTAACCCGAACCTGAACGCTAACCCGAACCCTAACCCTAACCCTAACCCGAACACTAACCCTAACCCTAACCCAAACCCTAACCCGAACCCTAACCCTAACCCTAACCCTAACCATAACCCGAACCCTAACCCTAACCCTATCCCGAACCGTAACCCCTACCCCGAACCGTAACCAGAACCCTAAACCGAACCCGAACCCTAACCCTACCCCGAACCCGAACCCAAACCATAACCCGAACCATAACCCGAACCCTAACCCTAACCCTAACCCTAACCCTAACCCGAAACCTAAACCTAACCCTAACCCTAACACTAACCCTAACCCGAACCCTAACCCTAACCCTAACCCTAACCCTAACCCCTAACCCTAACCCGAACCCTAACCCTAACTCGAACCCTAACCCTAAATCTCACCTTAACCCTAACCCTAACCCTAACCCAAACCCTAACACGAACCCTAACCCTAAACCTAACCCTAACCCTAACCCTAACCCTAATCCTAAAACCTAACCCTAACCCTAGCCCGAAACCTAACCCTAACTCGAACCCTTACCCTAAATCTAACCCTTACCCTAACCGTAAACCTAACCCTCACCCTAACCCGAACCCTAAACCTAAACCTAACCCTAACCCTAACCCTAACCCTAACCCGAACCCGAACCCTAACCCGAACCCTAACCCGAACCCTAAACCTAACCCTAACCCGAACCCTAACCCTAACTCTAACACGAAACCGAACCCTAACCCGAACCCTAACCCTAGCCCTAACCCTAACCCTAACCCTAACCCTAACCCGAACCCTAAACCGAACACTACCCCGAACCCTAACACGAACACTAACCCGAACCCTAACCTGAACCCTAACCCTAACCCTAACCCGAACCCTAACCCGAACCCTAACCCTAACCCTAACCCTAACCCTAACCCCTAACATTAACCCTAACCCTAAACCTAAACCTAAAACCTAACCCTAACCCTAACCCTAACCCTAAACCGAACCACAACCCAAAACCTAACCCGAACCCTAACCCTAAACCTAACCCTAACCCTAACCCGAACCCGAACCCTAACCCTAACCCTAATCCCTAACCCTAACCCGAACCCTAACCCACACCCTAAACCTAACCCTAACCCGAACCCTAACCCTAACCCTAAACCGAACCCGAACCCTAACCCTAACCCGAACCCTAACCCTAAAACGAACCCTAACCCTAACCCTAACCCGAACCCTACCCCAAACCCGAAACCTAACCCGAACCCGAACCCTAACCCTAACCAGAACCCGAACCCTAACCCTAACCCGAACCCTAACCCTAACCCTAACCCGAACCCTAAACCTAACCCTAATCCGAACCCTAACCCTAACCCGAACCCTAACCCTAACCCTAACCCGAATCCTAACCCTAACCCTAATCCGAACCCTAACCTGAATCCTAAACCTAACCCTAACGCTACCTGAACGCTAAACCTAATCCTAAACCGAACCCTAACCCTAACCCTAACACTAAACCTATCCCGAACCCTAACCCTAACCCTAACCCGAACCCTACCTTAACCCTAACCCTAACCCTAACCCGTACACTAAAACTAACCCTAACCCTAACCCGAAACCTAACCCTAACCCGAACCCGAACCCTAACACTAACCCTAACCCTAACCCTAACCCTAAACCTAACCCCTAACCCTAACCCTAAACCTAACCCTAACCCTAAAACCTAACCCTAACCCGAACCCTAACCCTAAACCTAATCCTAACCCTAATCCGAACCCTAACCCTAAACCTAACCCTAACCCTAACCCTAACCCTAACCCGAACACTAACCCGAACACTAACCCTAACCCTAACCCTAACCCTAACCCTACCCTAACCCTAACCCTAACACGAACCCGAACCCTAACCCGAACCCGAACACTAAACCGAACCCTAACCCTAACCCTAACCCTAACCCTAACCCTAACCCGAACCCTAACCCGAACCCTAACCCGAACACTACCCCTAACCCGAACCCTAACCCGAACCCTAACCCTAACCCTAACCCGAACCCTAAACCTAACCCTAACCCAAACTCTATGCCGAACCCTAACCCTAACCCTAATCCTAAACCTAACCCTAACCCGAAACCTAACCCTAACCCTAACACGAACCCTAACCCCTAACCCGAACCCGAACCCGAACCCTAACCCGAACCCTAACCCTAACCCGAACCCGAACGTTAACACGAACCCTAACCCTAACCCGAACCCTAAACCTAACCCGAACACGAACCATAACCCTAACCCGAAATATAACCCTAACCCGAACCCGAACCCTAACCCGTAAACTAACCCGAACCCTAACCCTAACCCGAACCCTAACCCGAACCCTAACCCTAACCCTAACCCGAACCCGAAACCTAACCCAACCCTAACCCTAACCTGAACCCTAACCTCTAACCCTACCCGAACCCGAACCCTAACCCGAACCCGAACCCTAAACCTAACCCGAACCCGAACCCTAACCCTAACCCTAACCCGAACCCGAAACCTAACCCTAACCCTAACCCGAAACCTAACCCGAACACTAAACCGAACCCTAACCCTAACCCTAACCCGAACCCTAAACCTAACCCTAACCCGAACACTAACCTGAACCCTATCCCTAACCCTAACCCGAACCCTAACCCTAACCCTAACCCGAACCCTAACCCGAACCCTAACACTAACCCTAACCCTAAACCTAACCCGAACCCTAACCCAAACTCTAACCGGAACCCTAACCCTAACCCTAATCCGAACCCGAACCCTAAGCCCTTACCCGAATCCTAACCCTAACCCAAACCCTAACCCGAACACTAACCCTAACCCTAACCGCGAACCCGAATCCTAACCCTAACCCGAAACCTAACCCGAACCCTAACCCGAACAGTAACCCTAACCCTAACCTGAACACTAACCCCTAATCCTAACCCGAACCCGAACCCTAACCCTAACCCTAACCCGAACCCTAACCCGAACCCTAACCCTAAACCTAACCCTAAACCTAACCCTAACCCGAACCCTAACCCTAACCCGAACCCTAACCCCAACCCTAACCATAACCGTAACCCGAACCCAAACCCGAACCCTAACCCGAACCCTAACCCTAACCCTAACCCGAACCCTAACCCGAACCCTAAACCTAACACTAACCCGAACCCTAAACCTAACCCTAAACCGAACCCTAACCCTAACCCCTAAACTTAACCCTAACCCGAACCCTAACCCTAACCCGAACCCTAACCCTAACCCAAACCCGAGCCCTAACCCGAACCCGAACCCTAACCCTAACCCGAACCCGATCCCTAACCCTAACCCGAACCCTAACCCTAACCCTAACCCGAACCCTAAACCTAACCCTAACCCGAACCCTAAACCTACCCCGAACCCTAACCCTAACCCTAACCCGAATCCTAACCCTAACCCTAATCCGAACCCTAACCCGTATCCTAAACCTAACCCTAACCCTTACCCGAACCCTAAACCTAATCCTAACCCGAACCCTAACCCTAACCCTAACCCTAAACCTAACACGAACCCTAACACTAACCCTAACCCTAACCATAACCCGAACCCTAACCCTAACCATAACCAGAACCGTAACCCCTAACCCGAACCGTAACCCCTAACACGAACCCTAACCCTAAACCTAACACTAACCCTAACCCTAACCCTAACCCTAACCCCTAACCCTAACCCGAAATCTAACCCTAACTCGAACCCTAACCCTAAATCTCACCCTAACCCGAACCGAACCCTAACCCTAACACGAACCCTAACCCTAACCCTAACCCTAACCCTAACCCTAAAACCTAACCCAAACCCTAACCCGAACCCTAACCCTAACTCGAAACCTAACCCTAAATCTAACCCTAACCCTAACCGTAACCCTTACCCTAACCCTAACCCGAACCGTAACACTAAACCTAACACTAACCCTAACCCTAACACTAACCCGAACCCGAATACTAACCCGAACCCTAACCCGAACCCTAACCCTAACCCTAACCCTAACCCTAACCCGAACACTAACCCTAACCCTAACCCTAACCCGAACCCGAACCCTAAACCTAAACCTAAACCGAACCCGAACCCTAACCCGAACCCTAACCCGAACCCTAACCGAACCCGTACCCTAACCCTAACCCGATCCCTAACCCTAACCCGAACCCTAAACCTAACCCTAACCCTAACCCCAAACCTAACCCTAACCCGAACCCTAACCCTAAACCTAACCCGAACCCTAAACCTAACCCTAATCCTAACCATAACCATAACCCGAATCCTAACTCTAATCCGAACCCTAACCCGAACCCTAACCCGAACACTAACCCTAACCCTAACCCCTAACCCTAACCTAAAACCTAACCATAAACCGAACCCTAACCCTAACCCTAACCCTAACCCGTACCCGAACCATAACCCGAACGCTACCCCTAACCCTAATCCGAACCCTAACCCTAACCCTAACCCTAAACCTAACCCGAACCCGTACCCTAACCCTAACCCACACCCGAACCCTATCCCGATACCTAAACCTAACCCTAACCCTAACCAGAACCCTAACCATAACCCTAACCCGAACCCGAACCCGAACGCTAACCCTAACCTGAACCCTAACCCTAACCCTAACCCGAACCCTAACCCTAACCCGAACCCTAACCCCTAACCCGAACCCGAACCCTAAACAGAACCCGAACCCTAACCCTACACCGGACCCGAACCCAAACCATAACCCTAACCCTAACCCGAACCCTAACCCTAACCCTAACCCGAACCCTAACTCTAACCTGAACCCTAACCCCTAACCCGAACCCAAACCCGAACCCTAACCAGAACCCGAACCCTAACCCTACCGCGAACCCGAACCCAAACCATAACCCTAACCCTAACCCGAACCCTAACCCTAACACTAACCCTAAACCTAACCCGAACCCTAACCCTAAACCTAACCCTAACCCTAACCCTAACCCTAACCCTAACCCGAACCCTAACCCGAACCCTAACCCTAACCCTAACCCTAAACCTAACCCTAACCCGAACCCTAACCCTAACCCTAACCCTAACCCGAACCCGATCCCTAAGTCGAACCCTAACCCTAAGCCGAACCCTAACCCTAAACCGAACCCAAACCATAACCCTAACTCGAACCCTAACACGAACCCTAAACCGAACCCTAACCCGAACCCTAACCCGAACCCTAACCCGAACCCTAACCCGAACCCTAACACTAACCCTAACCCGAACACTAACCCGAACCCTAACCCTAACCCTAAACCGAAACCTAACCCTAACCCTAACCCTAACCCTAACCCTAAACCGAACCCTAACCCTAAACCTAACCCTAACCCAAACCCTAACCCTAACCCTAACCCGAACCCTAAACCGAACCCTAACCCTAACCCTAACCCTCACCCGAACCCTAACCCTAACCCGAACCCGAACCCTAACCCTAACCCTAACCCGAACCCGAAACCTAACCCTAACCCTAACCCGAACCCTAACCCGAACACTAAACCGAACCCTAACCCTAACCCTAACCCGAACCCTAAACCTAACCCTAACCCGAACACTAACCTGAACCCTATCCCTAACCCTAACCCGAACCCTAACCCTAACCCTAACCCGAACCCTAACCCGAACCCTAACACTAACCCTAACCCTAATCCTAACCCGAACCCTAACCCAAACTCTAACCGGAACCCTAACCCTAACCCTAATCCGAACCCGAACCCTAACCCCTTACCCGAATCCTAACCCTAACCCAAACCCTAACCCGAACACTAACCCTAACCCTAACCGCGAACCCGAATCCTAACCCTAACCCTAACCCTAACCCGAACCCTAACCCGAACAGTAACCCTAACCCTAACCTGAACACTAACCCCTAATCCTAACCCGAACCCGAACCCTAACCCTAACCCTAACCCGAACCCTAACCCGAACCCTAACCCTAAACCTAACCCTAAACCTAAGCCTAACCCGAACCCTAACCCTAACCCGAAACCTAACCCCAAACCTAACCCTAACCGTAACCCGAACCCAAACCCGAACCCTAACACGAACCCTAACCCTAACCCTAACCCGAACCCTAACCCGAACCCTAAACCTAACACTAACCCGAACCCTAAACCTAACCCTAAACCGAACCCTAACCCTAACCCCTAAACTTAACCCTAACCCGAACCCTAACCCTAACCCGAACCCTAACCCTAACCCAAACCCGAGCCCTAACCCGAACCCGAACCCTAACCCTAACCCGAACCCGATCCCTAACCCTAACCCGAACCCTAACCCTAACCCTAACCCGAACCCTAAACCTAACCCTAACCCGAACCCTAAGCCTACCCCGAACCCTAACCCTAACCCTAACCCGAATCCTAACCCTAACCCTAATCCGAACCCTAACCCGAATCCTAAACCTAACCCTAACCCTTACCCGAACCCTAAACCTAATCCTAACCCGAACCCTAACCCTAACCCTAACCCTAAACCTAACACGAACCCTAACACTAACCCTAACCCTAACCATAACCCGAACCCTAACCCTAACCATAACCAGAACCGTAACCCCTAACCCGAACCGTAACCCCTAACACGAACCCTAACCCTAACACTAACACTAACCCTAACCCTAACCCTAACCCTAACCCCTAACCCTAACCCGAAATCTAACCCTAACTCGAACCCTAACCCTAAATCTCACCCTAACCCGAACCGAACCCTAACCCTAACACGAACCCTAACCCTAAACCTAACCCTAACCCTAAAACCTAACCCAAACCCTAACCCGAACCCGAAACCTAACTCGAACCCTAACCCTAAATCTAACCCTAACCCTAACCGTAACCCTAACCCTAACCCTAACCCGAACCGTAACACTAAACCTAACCCTAACCCTAACCCTAACACTAACCCGAACCCAAATACTAACCCGAACCCTAACCCGAACCCTAACCCTAACCCTAACCCTAACCCTAACCCTAACCCGAACACTAACCCTAACCCTAACCCTAACCCGAACCCGAACCCTAAACCTAAACCTAAACCGAACCCTAACCCTAACCCGAACCCTAACCCGAACCCTAACCGAACCCGTACCCTAACCCTAACCCGATCCCTAACCCTAACCCGAACCCTAAACCTAACCCTAACCCTAACCCCAAACCTAACCCTAACCCGAACACGAACCCTAACCCTAAACCTAACCCGAACCCTAAACCTAACCCTAACCCTAACCATAACCATAACCCGAATCCTAACTCTAATCCGAACCCTAACCCGAACCCTAAACCGAACCCTAACCCTAACCCTAACCCCTAACCCTAACCTAAAACCTAACCCTAAACCGAACCCTAACCCTAACCCTAACCCTAACCCGTACCCGAACCATAACCCGAACGCTACCCCTAACCCTAATCCGAACCCTAACCCTAACCCTAACCCTAAACCTAACCCGAACCCGTACCCTAACCCTAACCCACACACGAACCCTATCCCGATACCTAAACCTAACCCTAACCCTAACCAGAACCCTAACCATAACCCTAACCCGACCCCGAACCCGAACGCTAACCCTAACCTGAACCCTAACCCTAACCCTAACCCGAACCCTAACCCTAACCCGAACCCTAACCCCTAACCCGAACCCGAACCCTAAACAGAACCCGAACCCTAACTCTAACCTGAACACTAACCCCTAACCCGAACCCAAACCCGAACCCTAACCAGAACCCGAACCCTAACCCTACCGCGAACCCGAACCCAAACCATAACCCTAACCCTAACCCGAACCCTAACCCTAACACTAACCCTAAACCTAACCCGAACCCTAACCCTAAACCTAACCCTAACCCTAACCCTAACCCTAACCCTAACCCTAACCCGAACCCTAACCCGAACCCTAACCCTAACCCTAACCCTAAACCTAACCCTAACCTGAACCCTAACCCTAACCCGAACCCGATCCCTAACTCGAACCCTAACCCTAAGCCGAACCCTAACCCTAAACCGAACCCAAACCATAACCCTAACTCGAACCCTAACACGAACCCTAAACCGAACCCTAACCCGAAACCTAACCCGAACCCTAACCCGAACCCTAACCCGAACCCTAACACTAACCCTAACCCGAACACTAACCCGAAACCTAACCCTAACCCTAAACCGAACCCTAACCCTAACCCTAACCCTAACCCTAACCCTAAACCGAACCCTAACCCTAACCCTAACCCTAACCCTAACCCTAACCCGAACCCGAACCCTAAACCGAACCCTAACCCTAACCCTAACCCTCACCCGAACCCTAACCCGAACCCGAACCCGAACCCTAACCCGAACCCTAACCCTAACCCCAAAACTAACCCTAAACCGAACCCTAACCCGAACCCTAACCTGATCCCTAACCCGAACCCTAACCCGAACCCTAAACCGAACCCTAACCCGAACCCTAACCCTAAACCTAACCCGAACCCTAACCCGAACCCTAACCCTAACCCTAACTCGAACACTAACCCTAACCCTAACCCAAACCCTAACCCGAAACCTAACCCTAACCCTAACCTTAACCATAACCCGAACCCTAACCCTAACCCTAACCCGAACCGTAACCCATAACCCGAACCCTAAACCGAACACGAACCCTAACCCTACCCCGAACCCGAACACAAATCATAACCCTAACCCTAACCCGAACCCTAACCCTAACCCTAACCCTAAACCTAACCCGAACCCTAACCCTAAACCTAACCCTAACACTAACCCTAACCCGAACTCTAACTCTAACACTAACCCTAACCCTAACCCTAACCCTAACCCTAACCCCAAACCTAACCCGAACCCTAACCCTATCCCTAACGCGAACCTTAACCCCTAACCCTAAACCGAACCCGAACCCTAACCCGAACCCGAACCCTAAATCTAACCCGAACCCGAACCCTAACCCTAACCCGAACCCGAACCCGAAACCTAACCCTAACCCTAACCCGAACCCGAACACTAACCCTAAACCTAACCCGAACCCTAAGCCTAACCCTAACCCTAACCCTAACCCGAACCCGAACCATAACCCGAACGCTACCCCTAACCCTAATCCGAACCCTAACCCTAACCCTAAACCTAACCCGAACCCGTACCCTAACCCTAACCCACACCCGAACCCTATCCCGAATCCTAAACCTAACCCGAACCCTAAACCTAACCCGAACCCTAACCCTAACCCTAACCCGAATCCTAAACCTAACCCTAACCATAACCAGAACCCTAACCATAACCTTAACCCGAACCCGAAACCAAACGCTAACCCTAACCTGAACCCTAAACCTAACCCTAACCCGAACCCTAACCCTAACCCGAACCCTAAACCCTAACCCGAACCCGAACCCGAACCCTAACCAGAACCCGA
>JAVLSZ010000124.1:447500-462500 GCA_032313775.1 Urocyon cinereoargenteus
AACCCTAACCCGAACCCTAACCCTAACCCGAACCCGAACCCTAACCCTAACCCGAACCCTAAGCCTAACCCTAACCCTAACCCGAACCCTAACCCTAACACGAGCCCTAACCCGAACCCGAACCCTAACCCTAACCCGAACCGGAACCCTAACCCTAACCCGAACCCTAACCCTAACCCTAACCCGAACCCTAAATCTAACCCTAAACCGAACCCTAAACCTAATCCGAACCCTAACCCTAACCCTAACCCGAATCCTAACCCTAACCCTAACCCGAAACCTAACCCGAAACCAAAACCTAACCCTAACCCTAACCCGAACCCTAACCATAACCCTAACCCAAACCCGAACCCGAACGCTAACCCTAACCCGAACCCTAACCCTAACCCTAAACCGAACCCTAACCCTAACCCGAACCCTAACCCCTAACCCGAACCCGAACCCGAACCCTAACCAGAACCCGAACCCTAACCTACGCCGAACCCGAAACCAAACCATATCCCTAACCCTAACCCGAACCCTAACCCTATCCCTAACCCGAACCCGAACCCTAACCCTAACCCTAACCCAAACCCTAACCCTAACCCTAAACCTAACCCGAACCCTAACCCTAACCCGAACCCGAACCCTAACACTAACCCGAACCCTAAGCCTAACCCTAACCCTAACCCGAACCCTAACCCAAACCCGAACCCTAACCCGAACCCGAACCCTAACCCTAACCCGAACCGGAACCCTAACCCTAACCCGAACCCTAACGCTAACCATAACCCGAACCCTAAATCTAACCCTAACCCGAACCCTAAACCTAACCCTAACCCTAACTCGAACCCTAACCATAACCGTAACCCGAACCCGAACCCGAACGCTAACCCTAACCCGAACCCTAACCCTAACCCGAACCCTAATCCTAACCAGAACCCTAACCCCTAACCCGAACCCGAACCCGAACCCTAACCAGAACCCGAACCTTAACCCTACGCCGAACCCGAAACCAAACCATAACCCTAACCCTAACCCGAACCCTAACCCTATCCCTAATCCGAACCCGAACGCGAACCCTAACCCTAACCCTAACCCGAACCCTAACCCTAACCCTAAACCTAACCCGAACCCTAAACCTAACCCTAACCCTAACCCTAACCCTAAACCGAACCCTAACTCTAATCCGAACCCTAACCCGAACCCCAACCCGAACCCTAACCCTAACCCTAACCCCTAACCCTAAACTTAAACCTAACCCTAAACCGAACCCTAACCCTAACCCTAACCCTAACCCGAACCCGAACCATAACCCGAACCCTACCCCTAACCCTAATCCGAACCCTAACCCTAACCCTAACCCTAAACCTAACCCGAACCCGAACCCTAACCCTAACCCGAACCCGACCCTAACCCTAACCCGAACCCTAACCCTAACCCGAATCCTAACCCTAACCCTAACCCGAACCCGAACCCGAATCCTAACCCTAACCCGAACCCTAACCCTAAACCCGAACACGAACACTAACACTAAACCGAACCCTAAGCCTAACCCTAACCCTAACCCGAACCCTAACCCAAACCCGACCCTAACCCGAACTCGAACCCTAAACCTAACCCGAACCCGAACCCTAACCCTAACCCGAACCCTAACACTAACCCTAACCCGAACCCTAAATCTAACCCTAACCCTAACCCTAAACCTAACCCGAACCCTAACACTAACCCTAACCCGAATCCTAACCCTAACCCTAATCTGAACCCTAACCCGAATCCTAAACCTAACCCTAACCCTAACCCGAACCCTAACCATAACCCTAACCCGAACCCGAACCCGAACGCTAACCCTAACCCGAACCCTAACCCTAACCCTAACCCGAACCCTAAGCCTAACCCGAACCCTAACCCCTAACCCGAACCCGAACCCGAACCCTAACCAGAACCCGAACACTAACCCCACCCCGAACCCGAACCCAAACCATAACCCTAACACTAACCCGAACCATAATCCTAACCCCAACCCGAACCCTAACCCTAACCCGAACCCTAACCCCTAACCCGAACCCGAACCCGAACCCTAACAAGAACCCGAACCCTAACCCTACCCCGAACCCGAACCCAAACCATAACCCTAACCCTACCCTAACCCTAACCCTAACCCTAACCCGAACCCTAACCCTAACCCTAACCCTAACCCTAAACCTAACCCTAACCCGAACCCTAACCCTAACCCTAACCCGAACCCGAACCCTACCCGAACCCTAACTCTAACCCGAACCCTAACACGAACCCTAACCCGAACCCTAACCGAACCCGAACCCTAACCCTAACCCGATCCCTAACCCTAACGCGAACCCTAACCCTAACCCTAACCCTAACCCCAAACCTAACGCGAAACCTAACCCTATCCCTAACCCGAACCTTAACCCCTAACCGTAAGCCGAACCCGAAACCTAACCCGAACCCGAACCCTAAATCTAACCCAAACCCGAAACCTAACCCTAAACCGAACACGAACCCGAACCCTAACCCTAAGCCTAACCCGAACCCGAACCCTAACCCTAAACCTAAACCGAACCCTAAACTTAAACCCTAACCCTAACCCTAACCATAACCCGAATCCTAACTCTAATCCGAACCCTAACCCGAACCCTAACCCGAACCCTAACTCTAACCCTAACCCCTAACCCTAACCTTAAACCTAACCCTAAACCGAACCCTAACCCTAACCCTAACCCTAACCCGAGCCCGAACCCGAACCATAACCCGAACGCTACCCCTAACCCTAATCCGATCCCTAACCCTAACCCTAACCCTAAACCTAACCCGAACCCGTACCCTAACCCTAACCCGCACCCGAACCCTATCCCGAATCCTAAACCTAACCCTAACCCTAACCAGAACCCTAACCATAACCCTAACTCGAACCCGAACCCGAACGCTAACCCTAACCTGAACCCTAACCCTAACCCTAACCCGAACCCTAACCCTAACCCGAACCCTAACCCCTAACCCGAACCCGAACCCGAACCCTAACCAGAACCCGAAACCTAACCCTACCCCGAACCCGAACCCAAACCCTAAACCTAACCCTAACCCGAACCCTAACCCTAACCCTAACCCGAACCCTAACCCTAACCCGAAACCTAACCCCTAACCCGAACCCATACCCGAACCCTAACCAGAACCCGAACACTAACCCTACCGCGAACCCGAACCCAAACCATAACCCTAACCCTAACCCGAACCCTTACCCTAACACTAACCCTAACCCTAACACGAACCCTAACCCTAAACCTAACCCTAACCCTAACCCTAACGCTAACCCTAACCCGAACCCGAACCCTAACTCGAACCCTAACCCTAACCCGAACCCTAACCCTAAACCGAACCCAAACCATAACCCTAACTCGAACCCTAACACGAACCCTAAACCGAACCCTAACCCGAACCCTAACCCGAACCCTAACCCGAACTCTAACCCGAACCCTAACCCTAACCCTAACCCGAACACTAACCCGAACCCTAACCCTAACCCTAAACCGAACCCTAACCCTAACCCTAAACCGAACCCTAACCCTAACCCTAAACCGAACCCTAACCCTAACCCTAACCCTAACCCTAACCCTAACCCTAACCCGAACCCTAACCCTAAATCTAACCCTAACCCTAACCCTAACCCGAACCCTAACCCTAACGCTAACCCTAACCCTAACCCTAACCCGAACCCTAACCCTAACCCTAACCCGAACCCGAACCCTAACCCAAACCCTAACCCTAACCGTAACCCGAACACTAACCCTAACCCGAACCCTAACCCGAACCCTAAACCGATCCCTATCCCGAACCCTAACCCGAACCCTAAACCGAACCCTAACCCGAACCCTAACCCTACCCTCACCCGAACCCTAACCCGAACCATAACCCTAACACTAACTCGAAGACTAACCCTAACACTAACCCAAACCCTAACCCAAAACCTAACCCTAAACCTAACCCTAACCATAACCCGAACCCTAACCCTAACCCTAACCCGAACCGTAACCCCTAACCCGAACCCTAAACCGAACCCGAACCCTAAACCTAACCCTAACAAGAACCCTAACCCGAACCCTAGCCCTAACCCTAACCCGAACCATAACCCTAACCCTAAACCGAACCCTAACCCTAAACCTAACCGGAACCCTAACCCTAATCCTAATCCGAAACCTAACCCTAACCCTAACCGGAACCCTAACCCTAATCCTAATCCGAACCCGAACTCTAACCCCTTACCCGAATACTAACCCGAACCCGAAACCTAACCCGAACACTAACCCTAAACCTAACCCCGAACCCGAACCCTAACCCTAACCCTAACCCGAACCCTAACCCGAACCGTTACCCTAACCCTAACCTGAACACTAACCCCTAACCCTAACCCGAACCCGAACCCTAACCCTAACCCTAACTCTAACCCGAACCCTAACCCGAAACCTAACCCGAACCCTTACCCGAACCCTAACCCAAACCCTAACCCGAACCCTAACCCTAACCCGAACCCTAACCCTAACCCTAACCCTAACACGAACCCTAACCCGAACCCTAACCCGAAGCCTAACCCGGACCCTAACCCGAACCCTAACCCTAACCCGAACCCGAACACTAAACCTAACCCTAAACCTAACCCTAACACTAACCCCTAACCTTAACCCTAACCCTAACCCTAAAACCTAACCCTAACCCTAACCCTAACCCGAACCCAAACCATAACCCTACCCTAACCCGAACACTAACCCTAACCCTAACCCTAACCATAACCCTAACCCGAACCCTAAAACTAACCCTAAAACTCACCCCTAAACCTAACCCGAACCCTAACCCTAACCCTAAACGTAACCCTAACCCGAACACTAACCCTAACCCTAACCCTAACCCTAACCCAAACCCTAACCCTAAACCTAACCCTAACACTAACCCTAACCCTAACCCGAACCCTAAACCGAACCCTAACCCTAACCCTAACCCTAACTCGAACCCTAACCCTAACCCTAACCCGAACCCGAACCCTAACCCGAACCCGAACCCTAACTCGAACCCTAACCCTAACCGTAACCCGAACCCTAAACCGAACCCTAACCCGAACCCTAAACCGATCCCTAACCCGAACCCTAACCCGAACCCTAAACCGAACCCTAACCCGAACCCTAACCGTAACCCGAACCTGAACGCTAACCCGAACCCTAACCCTAACCCTAACCCGAACACTAACCCTAACCCTAACCCAAACCCTAACCCGAACCCTAACCCTAACCCTAACCCTAACCATAACCCTACCCGAACCCTAACTCTAACCCGAACCCTAACACGAACCCTAACCCGAACCCTAACCGAACACGAACCCTAACCCTAACCCGATCCCTAACCCTAACGCGAACCCTAGCCCTAACCCTAACCCTAACCCCAAACCTAACGCGAAACCTAACCCTATCCCTAACCCGAACCTTAACCCCTAACCGTAAGCCGAACCCGAAACCTAACCCGAACCCGAACCCTAAATCTAACCCAAACCCGAAACCTAACCCTAACCCGAACACGAACCCGAACCCTAACCCTAAGCCTAACCCGAACCCGAACCCTAACCCTAAACCTAAACCGAACCCTAAACTTAAACCCTAACCCTAACCCTAACCATAACCCGAATCCTAACTCTAATCCGAACCCTAACCCGAACCCTAACCCGAACCCTAACTCTAACCCTAACCCCTAACCCTAACCTTAAACCTAACCCTAAACCGAACCCTAACCCTAACCCTAACCCTAACCCTAAACCGAACCCGAACCATAACCCGAACGCTACCCCTAACCCTAATCCGAACCCTAACCCTAACCCTAACCCTAAACCTAACCCGAACCCGTACCCTAACCCTAACCCGCAACCGAACCCTATCCCGAATCCTAAACCTAACCCTAACCCTAACCAGAACCCTAACCATAACCCTAACTCGAACCCGAACCCGAACGCTAACCCTAACCTGAACCCTAACCCTAACCCTAACCCGAACCCTAACCCTAACCCGAACCCTAACCCCTAACCCGAACCCGAACCCGAACCCTAACCAGAACCCGAAACCTAACCCTACCCCGAACCCGAACCCAAACCCTAAACCTAACCCTAACCCGAACCCTAACCCTAACCCTAACCCGAACCCTAACCCTAACCCGAAACCTAACCCCTAACCCGAACCCATACCCGAACCCTAACCAGAACCCGAACACTAACCCTACCGCGAACCCGAACCCAAACCATAACCCTAACCCTAACCCGAACCCTTACCCTAACACTAACCCTAACCCTAACACGAACCCTAACCCTAAACCTAACCCTAACCCTAACCCTAACGCTAACCCTAACCCGAACCCGAACCCTAACTCGAACCCTAACCCTAACCCGAACCCTAACCCTAAACCGAACCCAAACCATAAACCTAACTCGAACCCTAACACGAACCCTAAACCGAACCCTAACCCGAACCCTAACCCGAACCCTAACCCGAACTCTAACCCGAACCCTAACCCTAACCCTAACCCGAACACTAACCCGAACCCTAACCCTAACCCTAAACCGAACCCTAACCCTAACCCTAAACCGAACCCTAACCCTAACCCTAAACCGAACCCTAACCCTAACCCTAACCCTAACCCTAACCCTAACCCGAACCCTAACCCTAAATCTAACCCTAACCCTAACCCTAACCCTAACCCGAACCCTAACCCTAACCCTAACCCTAACCCTAACCCTAACCCGAACCCTAACCCTAACCCTAACCCGAACCCGAACCCTAACCCAAACCCTAACCCTAACCGTAACCCGAACACTAACCCTAACCCGAACCCTAACCCGAACCCTAACCCGATCCCTAACCCGAACCCTAACCCGAACCCTAAACCGAACCCTAACCCGAACCCTAACCCTAACCCTCACCCGAACCCTAACCCGAACCATAACCCTAACACTAACTCGAACACTAACCCTAACACTAACCCAAACCCTAACCCAAAACCTAACCCTAAACCTAACCCTAACCATAACCCGAACCCTAACCCTAACCCTAACCCGAACCGTAACCCCTAACCCGAACCCTAAACCGAACCCGAACCCTAAACCTAACCCTAACAAGAACCCTAACCCGAACCCTAGCCCTAACCCTAACCCGAACCATAACCCTAACCCTAAACCGAACCCTAACCCTAAACCTAACCGGAACCCTAACCCTAATCCTAATCCGAAACCTAACCCTAACCCTAACCGGAACCCTAACCCTAATCCTAATCCGAACCCGAACTCTAACCCCTTACCCGAATACTAACCCGAACCCGAAACCTAACCCGAACACTAACCCTAAACCTAACCCCGAACCCGAACCCTAACCCTAACCCTAACCCGAACCCTAACCCGAACCGTTACCCTAACCCTAACCTGAACACTAACCCCTAACCCTAACCCGAACCCGAACCCTAACCCTAACCCTAACCCTAACCCGAACCCTAACCCGAAACCTAACCCGAACCCTTACCCGAACCCTAACCCAAACCCTAACCCGAACCCTAACCTTAACCCGAACCCTAACCCTAACCCTAACCCTAACACGAACCCTAACCCGAACCCTAACCCGAAGCCTAACCCGGACCCTAACCCGAACCCTAACCCTAACCCGAACCCGAACACTAAACCTAACCCTAAACCTAACCCTAACACTAACCCCTAACCTTAACCCTAACCCTAACCCTAAAACCTAACCCTAACCCTAACCCTAACCCGAACCCAAACCATAACCCTACCCTAACCCGAACACTAACCCTAACCCTAACCCTAACCATAACCCTAACCCGAACCCTAAAACTAACCCTAAAACTCACCCCTAAACCTAACCGAACCCTAACCCTAACCCTAAACGTAACCCTAACCCGAACACTAACCCTAACCCTAACCCTAACCCTAACCCAAACCCTAACCCTAAACCTAACCCTAACACTAACCCTAACCCTAACCCGAACCCTAAACCGAACCCTAACCCTAACCCTAACCCTAACTCGAACCCTAACCCTAACCCTAACCCGAACCCGAACCCTAACCCGAACCCGAACCCTAACTCGAACCCTAACCCTAACCGTAACCCGAACCCTAAACCGAACCCTAACCCGAACCCTAAACCGATCCCTAACCCGAACCCTAACCCGAACCCTAAACCGAACCCTAACCCGAACCCTAACCGTAACCCGAACCTGAACGCTAACCCGAACCCTAACCCTAACCCTAACCCGAACACTAACCCTAACCCTAACCCAAACCCTAACCCGAACCCTAACCCTAACCCTAACCCTAACCATAACCCGAACCCTAACCCTAACCCTATCCCGAACCGTAACCCCTACCCCGAACCGTAACCAGAACCCTAAACCGAACCCGAAACCTAACCCTACCCAGAACCCGAACCCAAACCATAACCCGAACCATAACCCGAACCCTAACCCTAACCCTAACCCTAACCCTAACCCGAACCTTAAACCTAACCCTAACCCTAACACTAACCCTAACCCGAACCCTAACCCTAACCCTAACCCTAACCCTAACCCTAACCCCTAACCCTAACCCGAACCCTAAACCTAACTCGAACCCTAACCCTAAATCTCACCTTAACCCTAACCCTAACCCTAACCCAAACCCTAACACGAACCCTAACCCTAAAACTAACCCTAACCCTAACCCTAACCCTAATCCTAAAACCTAACCCTAACCCTAGCCCGAAACCTAACCCTAACTCGAACCCTTACCCTAAATCTAACCCTTACCCTAACCGTAACCCTAACCCTCACCCTAACCCGAACCCTAAACCTAAACCTAACCCTAACCCTAACCCTAACCCTAACCCGAACCCGAACCCTAACCCAAACCCTAAACCGAACCCTAACCCTAACCCTAACCCTAACCCTAACCCGAACCCTAACCCTAACTCTAACACGAAACCGAACCCTAACCCGAACCCTAACCCTAGCCCTAACCCTAACCCTAACCCTAACCCGAAACCGAACCCTAAACCTAAACCTAACCCGAACCCGAACCCTAACCCGAACCCGAACCCGAACCCTACCCCGAACCCTAACCCGAACCCTAACCCTAAAACGAACCCTAACCCTAACCCTAACCCGAACCCGAACCCTAACCCAAACCCGAAAACTAACCCGAACCCGAACCCTAACCCTAACCAGAACCCGAAACCTAACCCTAACCCGAACCCTAACCCTAACCCTAACCAACCCTAAACCTAACCCTAATCCGAACCCTAACCCTAACCCGAATCCTAACCCTAACCCTAATCCGAACCCTAACCTGAATCCTAAACCTAACCCTAACGCTACCCGAACGCTAAACCTAATCCTAAACCGAACCCTAACCCTAACCCTAACACTAAACCTATCCCGAACCCTAACCCTAACCCTAACCCGAACCCTACCTTAACCCTAACCCTAACCCTAACCCGTACACTAAACCTAACCCTAACCCTAACCCGAAACCTAACCCTAACCCGAACCCGAACCCTAACACTAACCCTAACCCTAACCCTAACCCTAACCCCTAACCCTAACCCTAAACCTAACCCTAACCCTAAAACCTAACCCTAACCCGAACCCTAACCCTAAACCTAACCCTAACCCTAATCCGAACCCTAACCCTAAACCTAACCCTAACCCTAACCCTAACCCTAACCCGAACACTAACCCGAACACTAACCCTAACCCTAACCCTAACCCTAACCCTAACCCTACCCTAACCCTAACCCTAACACGAACCCGAACCCTAACCCGAACCCAACACTAAACCGAACCCTAACCCTAACCCTAACCCTAACCCTTACCCGAACCCTAACCCGAACACTAACCCGAACACTAACCCTAACCCGAACCCTAACCCGCACCCTAACCCTAACCCTAACCCGAACCCTAAACCTAACCCTAACCCAAACTCTATGCCGAACCCTAACCCTAACCCTAATCCTAAACCTAACCCTAACCCGAAACCTAACCCTAACCCTGACACGAACCCTAACCCCTAACCCGAACCCTAACCCGAACCCTAACCCGAACCCTAACCCTAACCCTAACCCGAACCCGAACGTTAACTCGAACCCTAACCCTAACCCGAACCCTAAACCTAACCCGAACACGAACCATAACCCTAACCCGAAATATAACCCTAACCCGAACCCGAACCCTAACCTGAAACCTAACCCGAACCCTAACCCTAACCCGAACCCTAACCCGAACCCTAACCCTAACCCTAACCCGAACCCGAAACCTAACCCAACCCTAACCCTAACCTGAACCCTAACCTCTAACCCTACACGAACCCGAACCCTAACCCGAACCCGAACCCTAAACCTAACCCGAACCCGAACCCTAACTCTAACCCTAACCCGAACCCGAAACCTAACCCTAAACCTAACCCGAACCCTAACCCTAACCCGAACCCTAACCCTAAACCTAACCATAATCCTAACCCGAACCCTAACCCGAACACTAACCCGAACCCTAACCCTAACCCTAACCCGAACCCTAAACCTAACCCTAACCCGAACCCTAACCTGAACCCTATCCCTAACCCTAACCCGAACCCTAACACTAACCCTAACCCGAACCCTAACCCGAACCCTAACACTAACCCTAACCCTAATCCTAACCCGAACCCTAACCCAAACTCTAACCGGAACCCTAACCCTAACCCTAATCCGAACCCGAACCCTAACCCCTTACCCGAATCCTAACCCTAACCCAAACCCTAACCCGAACCCTAACCCGAACCCTAACCCTAACCCTAACCCGAACCCGAACCCTAACCCGAACCCGAACCCTAACTCGAACCCTAACCCTAACCGTAACCCGAACCCTAAACCGAACCCTAACCCGAACCCTAACCCGATCCCTAACCCGAACCCTAAACCGAACCCTAAACCGAACCCTAACCCGAACCCTAACCCTAACCCGAACCTGAACGCTAACCCGAACCCTAACCCTAACCCTAACCCGAACACTAACCCAAACCCTAACCCAAACCCTAACCCGAAACCTAACCCTAACCCTAACCCTAACCATAACCCGAACCCTAACCCTAACCCTATCCCGAACCGTAACCCCTACCCCGAACCGTAACCAGAACCCTAAACCGAACCCGAACCCTAACCCTACCCCGAACCCGAACCCAAACCATAACCCGAACCATAACCCGAACCCTAACCCTAACCCTAACCCTAACCCTAACCCGAAACCTAAACCTAACCCTAACCCTAACACTAACCCTAACCCGAACCCTAACCCTAACCCTAACCCTAACCCTAACCCCTAACCCTAACCCGAACCCTAACCCTAACTCGAACCCTAACCCTAAATCTCACCTTAACCCTAACCCTAACCCTAACCCAAACCCTAACACGAACCCTAACCCTAAACCTAACCCTAACCCTAACCCTAACCCTAATCCTAAAACCTAACCCTAACCCTAGCCCGAAACCTAACCCTAACTCGAACCCTTACCCTAAATCTAACCCTTACCCTAACCGTAAACCTAACCCTCACCCTAACCCGAACCCTAAACCTAAACCTAACCCTAACCCTAACCCTAACCCTAACCCGAACCCGAACCCTAACCCGAACCCTAACCCGAACCCTAAACCTAACCCTAACCCTAACCCTAACCCGAACCCTAACCCTAACTCTAACACGAAACCGAACCCTAACCCGAACCCTAACCCTAGCCCTAACCCTAACCCTAACCCTAACCCTAACCCGAACCCTAAACCGAACACTACCCCGAACCCTAACACGAACACTAACCCGAACCCTAACCTGAACCCTAACCCTAACCCTAACCCGAACCCTAACCCGAACCCTAACCCTAACCCTAACACTAACCCTAACCCCTAACATTAACCCTAACCCTAAACCTAAACCTAAAACCTAACCCTAACCCTAACCCTAAACCTAAACCGAACCACAACCCAAAACCTAACCCGAACCCTAACCCTAAACCTAACCCTAACCCTAACCCGAACCCGAACCCTAACCCTAACCCTAATCCCTAACCCTAACCCGAACCCTAACCCACACCCTAAACCTAACCCTAACCCGAACCCTAACCCTAACCCTAAACCGAACCCGAACCCTAACCCTAACCCGAACCCTAACCCTAAAACGAACCCTAACCCTAACCCTAACCCTAACCCGAACCCTACCCCAAACCCGAAACCTAACCCGAACCCGAACCCTAACCCTAACCAGAACCCGAACCCTAACCCTAACCCGAACCCTAACCCTAACCCTAACCCGAACCCTAAACCTAACCCTAATCCGAACCCTAACCCTAACCCGAACCCTAACCCTAACCCTAACCCGAATCCTAACCCTAACCCTAATCCGAACCCTAACCTGAATCCTAAACCTAACCCTAACGCTACCTGAACGCTAAACCTAATCCTAAACCGAACCCTAACCCTAACCCTAACACTAAACCTATCCCGAACCCTAACCCTAACCCTAACCCGAACCCTACCTTAACCCTAACCCTAACCCTAACCCGTACACTAAAACTAACCCTAACCCTAACCCGAAACCTAACCCTAACCCGAACCCGAACCCTAACACTAACCCTAACCCTAACCCTAACCCTAACCCTAACCCCTAAACCTAACCCTAAACCTAACCCTAACCCTAAAACCTAACCCTAACCCGAACCCTAACCCTAAACCTAATCCTAACCCTAATCCGAACCCTAACCCTAAACCTAACCCTAACCCTAACACTAACCCTAACCCGAACACTAACCCGAACACTAACCCTAACCCTAACCCTAACCCTAACCCTACCCTAACCCTAACCCTAACACGAACCCGAACCCTAACCCGAACCCGAACACTAAACCGAACCCTAACCCTAACCCTAACCCTAACCCTAACCCGAACCCTAACCCGAACCCTAACCCGAACACTACCCCTAACCCGAACCCTAACCCGAACCCTAACCCTAACCCTAACCCGAACCCTAAACCTAACCCTAACCCAAACTCTATGCCGAACCCTAACCCTAACCCTAATCCTAAACCTAACCCTAACCCGAAACCTAACCCTAACCCTAACACGAACCCTAACCCCTAACCCGAACCCGAACCCGAACCCTAACCCGAACCCTAACCCTAACCCTAACCCGAACCCGAACGTTAACACGAACCCTAACCCTAACCCGAACCCTAAACCTAACCCGAACACGAACCATAACCCTAACCCGAAATATAACCCTAACCCGAACCCGAACCCTAACCCGAAAACTAACCCGAACCCTAACCCTAACCCGAACCCTAACCCGAACCCTAACCCTAACCCTAACCCGAACCCGAAACCTAACCCAACCCTAACCCTAACCTGAACCCTAACCTCTAACCCTACCCGAACCCGAACCCTAACCCGAACCCGAACCCTAAACCTAACCCGAACCCGAAACATAACCCTAACCCTAACCCGAACCCGAAACCTAACCCTAACCCTAACCCGAAACCTAACCCGAACACTAAACCGAACCCTAAACCTAACCCTAACCCGAACCCTAAACCTAACCCTAACCCGAACACTAACCTGAACCCTATCCCTAACCCTAACCCGAACCCTAACCCTAACCCTAACCCGAACCCTAACCCGAACCCTAACACTAACCCTAACCCTAATCCTAACCCGAACCCTAACCCAAACTCTAACCGGAACCCTAACCCTAACCCTAATCCGAACCCGAACCCTAACCCCTTACCCGAATCCTAACCCTAACCCAAACCCTAACCCGAACACTAAACCTAACCCTAACCGCGAACCCGAATCCTAACCCTAACCCTAACCCTAACCCGAACCCTAACCCGAACAGTAACCCTAACCCTAACCTGAACACTAACCCCTAATCCTAACCCGAACCCGAACCCTAACCCTAACCCTAACCCGAACCCTAACCCGAACCCTAACCCTAAACCTAACCCTAAACCTAACCCTAACCCGAACCCTAACCCTAACCCGAACCCTAACCCCAACCCTA
Source organism: Urocyon cinereoargenteus (assembly GCA_032313775.1). Lineage (NCBI taxonomy): Eukaryota > Metazoa > Chordata > Mammalia > Carnivora > Canidae > Urocyon > Urocyon cinereoargenteus. The sequence continues at coordinate 461,586 of JAVLSZ010000124.1, forward strand.
ACCCTAACCGTAACCCGAACCCAAACCCGAACCCTAACCCGAACCCTAACCCTAACCCTAACCCGAACCCTAACCCGAACCCTAAACCTAACACTAACCCGAACCCTAAACCTAACCCTAAACCGAACCCTAACCCTAACCCCTAAACTTAACCCTAACCCGAACCCTAACCCTAACCCGAACCCTAACCCTAACCCAAACCCGAGCCCTAACCCGAACCCGAACCCTAACCCTAACCCGAACCCGATCCCTAACCCTAACCCGAACCCTAACCCTAACCCTAACCCGAACCCTAAACCTAAACCTAACCCGAACCCTAAACCTACCCCGAACCCTAACCCTAACCCTAACCCGAATCCTAACCCTAACCCTAATCCGAACCCTAACCCGTATCCTAAACCTAACCCTAACCCTTACCCAAACCCTAAACCTAATCCTAACCCGAACCCTAACCCTAACCCTAACCCTAAACCTAACACGAACCCTAACACTAACCCTAACCCTAACCATAACCCGAACCCTAACCCTAACCATAACCAGAACCGTAACCCCTAACCCGAACCGTAACCCCTAACACGAACCCTACCCCTAACCCTAACACTAACCCTAACCCTAACCCTAACCCTAACCCCTAACCCTAACCCGAAATCTAACCCTAACTTGAACCCTAACCCTAAATCTCACCCTAACCCGAACCGAACCCTAACCCTAACACGAACCCTAACCCTAACCCTAACCCTAACCCTAACCCTAACACTAAAACCTAACCCAAACCCTAACCCGAACCCTAACCCTAACTCGAAACCTAACCCTAAATCTAACCCTAACCCTAACCGTAACCCTTACCCTAACCCTAACCCGAACCGTAACACTAAACCTAACCCTAACCCTAACCCTAACACTAACCCGAACCCG
>JAVLSZ010000124.1:467500-495000 GCA_032313775.1 Urocyon cinereoargenteus
CCTAACCCGAACCCTAAGCCTAACCCTAACCCTAACCCTAACCCGAACCCGAACCATAACCCGAACGCTACCCCTAACCCTAATCCGAACCCTAACCCTAACCCTAAACCTAACCCGAACCCGTACCCTAACCCTAACCCACACCCGAACCCTATCCCGAATCCTAAACCTAACCCGAACCCTAAACCTAACCCGAACCCTAACCCTAACCCTAACCCGAATCCTAAACCTAACCCTAACCCTAACCAGAACCCTAACCATAACCTTAACCCGAACCCGAAACCAAACGCTAACCCTAACCTGAACCCTAAACCTAACCCTAACCCGAACCCTAACCCTAACCCGAACCCTAAACCCTAACCCGAACCCGAACCCGAACCCTAACCAGAACCCGAAACCTAACCCTACCACGAACCCGAACCCAAACCATAACCCTAACCCTAACCCGAACCCTAACCCTAACCCTAACCCGAAACCTAACCCTAACCCGAACCCTAACCCCTAAACTGAACCCGAACCCGAACCCTAACCAGAACCCGAACCCTAACCCTACCGCGAACCCGAACCCAAACCATAACCCTAACCCTAACCCGAACCCTAACCCTAACACTAACCCTAAACCTAACCCGAACCCTAACCCTAACCCTAAACCTAACCCTAACCCTAACCCTAACCCTAACCCTAACCCTAACCCGAACCCTAACCCGAACCCTAACCCTAACCCTAACCCTAAACCTAACCCTAACCCGAACCCTAACCATAACCCTAACCCGAAATCGAACCCTAACTCGAACCCTAACCCGAAACCGAAACCTAACCCTAAACCGAACACAAACCATAACCCTAACTCGAACCCTAACACGAACCCTAAACCGAACCATAACCCGAACCCTAACCCGAACCCTAACCCGAACCCTAACCCTAACCCTAACCCGAACACTAACCCGAACCCTAACCCTAACCCTAATCCGAACCCTAACCCTAACCCTAAACCTAACCCTAACCCTAACCCGAACCCTAACCCTAAATCTAACCCTAACCCTAACCCTAACCCGAACCCGAACCCTAAACCGAACCCTAACCCTAACCCTAACCCTAACGCGAACCCTAACCCTAACCCTAACCCGAACCCGAACCCTAACCCAAACCCTAACCCTAACCGTAACCCGAACACTAACCCTAACCCGAACCCTAACCCGAATCCTAACCCGATCCCTAACCCGAACCCTAACCCGAACCCTAAACCGAACCCTAACCCGAACCCTAACCCTAACCCTCACCCGAACCCTAACCCGAAACATAACCCTAACACTAACTCGAACACTAACCCTAACACTAACCCAAACCCTAACCCGAAACCTAACCCTAACCCTAACCCTAACCATAACCCGAACCCTAACACTAACCCTAACCCGAACCGTAACCCCTAACCCGAACCCTAAACCGAACCCGAACCCTAACCCTACCCCGAACCCGAACACAAATCATAACCCTAACCCTAACCCGAACCCTAACCCTAACCCTAACCCTAACCCTAACCCTAACCCGAACCCTAACCCTAACCCTAACCCTAACACGAACCCTAACCCGAACTCTAACTCTAACACTAACCCTAACCCTAACCCTAACCCCTAACCCTAACCTGAACCCTAACCCTAACTCGAAACCTAACCCTAAATCTCACCCTAACACTAACCCTAACACTAACCCTAACCCTAACACGAACACTAACCCTAAAGCTAACCCTAACCCTAACCCTAAACCTAACCCTGAAACCTAACCCAAACCCTAACCCGAATCCTAACCCTAACTCGAACCCTAACCCTAAATCTAACCCTAAACCTAACCCTAACCCTAACCCTAACCCTAACTCGAACCCTAAACCGAACCCTAACCCTAACCCTAACCTTCACCCGAACCCTAACCCTAACCCTAACCCGAACCCGAACCCTAACCCGAACCCTAAACCTAACCGTAACCCGAAAACTAACCCTAACCAGAACCCTAACCCGAACCCTAACCTGATCCCTAACCCGAACCCTAACCCGAACCCTAAACCGAACCCTAACCCGAACCCTAACCCTAACCCTAACCCGAACCCTAACCCGAATCCTAACCCTAACCCTAAATCGAACACTAACCCTAACACTAACCCAAACCCTAACCCGAAACCTAACCCTAACCCTAACCTTAACCATAACCCGAACCCTATCCCTAACCCTAACCCGAACCGTAACCCCTAACCCGAACCCTAAACCGAACACGAACCCTAACCCTACCCCGAACCCGAACACAAATCATAACCCTCACCCTAACCCGAACCCTAACCCTAACCCTAACCCTAACCCTAACCCGAACCCTAACCCTAAACCTAACCCTAACCCTAACCCTAACCCGAACTCTAACTCTAACACTAACCCTAACCCTAACCCTAACCCTAACCCTAACCCCAAACCTAACCCCAACCCTAACCCTATCCCTAACCCGAACCTTAACCCCTAACCCTAACCCGAACCCGAACCCTAACCCGAACCCGAACCCTAACTCTAACCCGAACCCGAACCCTAACCCTAACCCGAACCCGAACCCGAAACCTAACCCTAACCCTAACCCGAACCCGAACCCTAACACTAAACCTAACCCGAACCCTAAACCTAACCCTAACCCTAACCCTAACCATAACCCGAATCCTAACTCTAATCCGAACCCTAACCCGAACCCTAACCCGAACCCTAACCCTAACCCTAACCCCTAACCCTAACCTTAAACCTAACCCTAAACCGAACCCTAAGCCTAACCCTAACCCTAACCCTAACCCGAACCCGAACCATAACCCGAACGCTACCCCTAACCCTAATCCGAACCCTAACCCTAACCCTAACCCTAAACCTAACCCGAACCCGTACCCTAACCCTAACCCACACCCGAACCCTATCCCGAATCCTAAACCTAACCCTAACCCTAACCAGAACCCTAACCATAACCTTAACCCGAACCCGAAACCGAACGCTAACCCTAACCTGAACCCTAACCCTAACCCTAACCCGAACCTTAACCCTAACCCGAACCCTAAACCCTAACCCGAACCCGAACCCGAACCCTAACCAGAACCCGAAACCTAACCCTACCACGAACCCGAACCCAAACCATAACCCTAACCCTAACCCGAACACTAACCCTAACCCTAACCCGAAACCTAACCCTAACCCGAACCCTAACCCCTAACCCGAACCCGAACCCTAACCAGAACCCGAACCCTAACCCTACCGCGAACCCGAACCCAAACCATAACCCTAACCCTAAACCGAACCCTAACCCTAACACTAACCCTAACCCTAACCCGAACCCTAACCCTAAACCTAAACCTAACCCTAACCCTAACCCTAACCCTAACCCTAACCCTAACCCGAACCCTAACCCGAACCCTAACCCTAACCCTAACCCTAAACCTAACCCTAACCCGAACCCTAACCATAACCCTAACCCGAAATCGAACCCTAACTCGAACCCTAACCCGAACCCGAACCCTAACCCTAAACCGAACCCAAATCATAACCCTAACTCGAACCCTAACACGAACCCTAAAACGAACCATAACCCGAACCCTAACCCGAACCCTAACCCGAACCCTAACCTGAACCCTAACCCTAACCCTAACCCGAACACTAACCCGAACCCTAACCCTAACCCTAAACCGAACCCTAACCCTAACCCTAACCCTAACCCTAACCCGAACCCTAACCCTAAATCTAACCCTAACCCTAACCCTAACCCTAACCCGAACCCTAACCCGAACCCTAACCCTAACCCTAACCCGAACACTAACCCGAACCCTAACCCTAACCCTTATCCGAACCCTAACCCTAACCCTAAACCTAACCCTAACCCTAACCCGAACCCTAACCCTAAATCTAACCCTAACCCTAACCCTAACCCGAACCCGAACCCTAAACCGAACCCTAACCCTAACCCTAACCCTAACGCGAACCCTAACCCTAACCCTAACCCGAACCCGAACCCTAACCCAAACCCTAACCCTAACCGTAACCCGAACACTAACCCTAACCCGAACCCTAACCCGAATCCTAACCCGATCCCTAACCCGAACCCTAACCCGAACCCTAAACCGAACCCTAACCCGAACCCTAACCCTAACCCTCACCCGAACCCTAACCCGAAACATAACCCTAACACTAACTCGAACACTAACCCTAACACTAACCCAAACCCTAACCCGAAACCTAACCCTAACCCTAACCCTAACCATAACCCGAACCCTAACACTAACCCTAACCCGAACCGTAACCCCTAACCCGAACCCTAAACCGAACCCGAACCCTAACCCTACCCCGAACCCGAACACAAATCATAACCCTAACCCTAACCCGAACCCTAACCCTAACCCTAACCCTAACCCGAACCCTAACCCTAACCCTAACCCTAACACGAACCCTAACCCGAACTCTAACTCTAACACTAACCCTAACCCTAACCCTAACCCCTAACCCTAACCTGAACCCTAACCCTAACTCGAAACCTAACCCTAAATCTCACCCTAACACTAACCCTAACACTAACCCTAACCCTAACACGAACACTAACCCTAAAGCTAACCCTAACCCTAACCCTAAACCTAACCCTGAAACCTAACCCAAACCCTAACCCGAATCCTAACCCTAACTCGAACCCTAACCCTAAATCTAACCCTAAACCTAACACTAACCCTAACCCTAACCCTAACTCGAACCCTAAACCGAACCCTAACCCTAACCCTAACCTTCACCCGAACCCTAACCCTAACCCTAACCCGAACCCGAACCCTAACCCGAACCCTAACCCTAACCGTAACCCGAAAACTAACCCTAACCCGAACCCTAACCCGAACCCTAACCTGATCCCTAACCCGAACCCTAACCCGAACCCTAAACCGAACCCTAACCCGAACCCTAACCCTAACCCTAACCCGAACCCTAACCCGAATCCTAACCCTAACCCTAAATCGAACACTAACCCTAACCCTAACCCAAACCCTAACCCGAAACCTAACCCTAACCCTAAACTTAACCATAACCCGAACCCTATCCCTAACCCTAACCCGAACCGTAACCCCTAACCCGAACCCTAAACCGAACACGAACCCTAACCCTACCCCGAACCCGAACACAAATCATAACCCTCACCCTAACCCGAACCCTAACCCTAACCCTAACCCTAACCCTAACCCTAACCCTAACCCTAACCCTAAACCTAACCCTAACCCTAACCCTAACCCGAACTCTAACTCTAACACTAACCCTAACCCTAACCCTAACCCTAACCCTAACCCCAAACCTAACCCCAACCCTAACCCTATCCCTAACCCGAACCTTAACCCCTAACCCTAACCCGAACCCGAACCCTAACCCGAACCCGAACCCTAACTCTAACCCGAACCCGAACCCTAACCCTAACCCGAACCCGAACCCGAAACCTAACCCTAACCCTAACCCGAACCCGAACCCTAACACTAAACCTAACCCGAACCCTAAACCTAACCCTAACCCTAACCCTAACCATAACCCGAATCCTAACTCTAATCCGAACCCTAACCCGAACCCTAACCCGAACCCTAACCCTAACCCTAACCCCTAACCCTAACCTTAAACCTAACCCTAAACCGAACCCTAAGCCTAACCCTAACCCTAACCCTAACCCGAACCCGAACCATAACCCGAACGCTACCCCTAACCCTAATCCGAACCCTAACCCTAACCCTAACCCTAAACCTAACCCGAACCCGTACCCTAACCCTAACCCACACCCGAACCCTATCCCGTATCCTAAACCTAACCCTAACCCTAACCAGAACCCTAACCATAACCTTAACCCGAACCCGAAACCGAACGCTAACCCTAACCTGAACCCTAACCCTAACCCTAACCCGAACCTTAACCCTAACCCGAACCCTAAACCCTAACCCGAACCCGAACCCGAACCCTAACCAGAACCCGAAACCTAACCCTACCACGAACCCGAACCCAAACCATAACCCTAACCCTAACCCGAACACTAACCCTAACCCTAACCCGAAACCTAACCCTAACCCGAACCCTAACCCCTAACCCGAACCCGAACCCTAACCAGAACCCGAACCCTAACCCTACCGCGAACCCGAACCCAAACCATAACCCTAACCCTAAACCGAACCCTAACCCTAACACTAACCCTAACCCTAACCCGAACCCTAACCCTAAACCTAAACCTAACCCTAACCCTAACCCTAACCCTAACCCTAACCCTAACCCGAACCCTAACCCGAACCCTAACCCTAACCCTAACCCTAAACCTAACCCTAACCCGAACCCTAACCATAACCCTAACCCGAAATCGAACCCTAACTCGAACCCTAACCCGAACCCGAACCCTAAACCTAAACCGAACCCAAATCATAACCCTAACTCGAACCCTAACACGAACCCTAAAACGAACCATAACCCGAACCCTAACCCGAACCCTAACCCGAACCCTAACCTGAACCCTAACCCTAACCCTAACCCGAACACTAACCCGAACCCTAACCCTAACCCTAAACCGAACCCTAACCCTAACCCTAACCCTAACCCTAACCCGAACCCTAACCCTAAATCTAACCCTAACCCTAACCCTAACCCTAACCCGAACCCTAACCCTAACCCTAACCCTAACCCTAACCCGAACCCTAACCCTAACCCTAACCCGAACCCGAACCCTAACCCAAACCCTAACCCTAACCGTAACCCGAACACTAACCCTAACCCGAACCCTAACCCGAACCCTAACCCGATCCCTAACCCGAACCCTAACCCGAACCCTAAACCGAACCCTAACCCGAACCCTAACCCTAACCCTCACCCGAACCCTAACCCGAACCATAACCCTAACACTAACTCGAACACTAACCCTAACACTAACCCAAACCCTAACCCAAAACCTAACCCTAAACCTAACCCTAACCATAACCCGAACCCTAACCCTAACCCTAACCCGAACCGTAACCCCTAACCCGAACCCTAAACCGAACCCGAACCCTAAACCTACCCCGAACTCGAACACAAATCATAACCCTAACCCTAACCCGAACCCTAACCCTAACCCTAACCCTAACCCTAACCCGAACCCTAACCCTAACCCTAACCCTAACACGAACCCTAACCCGAACTCTAACTCTAACACTAACCCTAACCCTAACCCTAACCCCTAACCCTAACCTGAACCCTAACCCTAACTCGAAACCTAACCCTAAATCTCACCCTAACACTAACCCTAACACTAACCCTAACACGAACCCTAAACCTAAAGCTAACCCTAACCCTAACCCTAAACCTAACCCTGAAACCTAACCCAAACCCTAACCCGAATCCTAACCCTAACTCGAACCCTAAACCTAAATCTAACCCTAAACCTAACCGTAACCCTAACCCTAACCCTAACCCGAAACCTACCCCTAAACCTAATCCTAACCCTAACCCTAACACGAACCCGAACCCGAACCCTAACCCGAACCCTAACCCGAACCCTAACCCTAACCCTAAACCTAACCCTAACCCGAACCCTAACCCTAACCCTAACCCTAACCCTAACCCGAACCCGAACCCTAAATCTAAGCCTAACCCGAACCCGAACCCTAACCCGAACCCTAACCCGAACCCCAACCGAACCCGAACCCTAACGCTAACCCGATCCCTAACCCTAACCCGAACCCTAACCCTTACCCTAACCCTAACCCCAAACCTAACCCGAACCCTAACCCTATCCCTAACCCGAACATTATCCCCTAACCCTAACCCGAACCCGAACCCTAACCCGAACCCGAACCCTAACTCTAACCCGAACCCGAACCCTAACCCTATACCGAACCCGAACCCGAACCCTAACCCTAACCCTAACCCGAACCCTAACCCTATCCCTAAACCTAACCCGAACCCTAAACCTAACCCTAACCCTAACCCTAACCCTAACCCGAACCCTAAATCTAATCCGAACCCTAACCCGAACCCTAACCCGAACCCTAACGCTAACCATAACCCCTAACCCTAAACTTAAACCTAACCATAAACCGAAACCTAACCCTAACCCTAACCCTAACCCGAACCCGAACCATAACCCGAACCCTACCCCTAAACCTAATCCGAACCCTAAACCTAACCCTAACCCTAAACCTAACCCGAACCCGAACCCTAACCCTAAACCGAACCCGACCCTAACCCTAACCCGAACGCTAACCCTAACCCGAACCCTAACACTAACCCTAACCCGAACCCGAACCCTAACCCTAACCCGAAACCTAACCCTAACCCGAACCCGAACCCTAACCCTAACCCGAACCCTAAGCCTAACCCTAACCCTAACCCGAACCCTAACCCTAACACGAGCCCTAACCCGAACCCGAACCCTAACCCTAACCCGAACCGGAACCCTAACCCTAACCCGAACCCTAACCCTAACCCTAACCCGAACCCTAAATCTAACCCTAAACCGAACCCTAAACCTAATCCGAACCCTAAACCTAACCCTAACCCGAATCCTAACCCTAACCCTAACCCGAAACCTAACCCGAAACCAAAACCTAACCCTAACCCTAACCCGAACCCTAACCATAACCCTAACCCAAACCCGAACCCGAACGCTAACCCTAACCCGAACCCTAACCCTAACCCTAACCCGAACCCTAACCCTAACCCGAACCCTAACCCCTAACCCGAACCCGAACCCGAACCCTAACCAGAACCCGAACCCTAACCTACGCCGAACCCGAAACCAAACCATATCCCTAACCCTAACCCGAACCCTAACCCTATCCCTAACCCGAACCCGAACCCTAACCCTAACCCTAACCCGAACCCTAACCCTAACCCTAAACCTAACCCGAACCCTAACCCTAACCCGAACCCGAACCCTAACACTAACCCGAACCCTGAGCCTAACCCTAACCCTAACCCGAACCCTAACCCAAACCCGAACCCTAACCCGAACCCGAACCCTAACCCTAACCCGAACCGGAACCCTAACCCTAATCCGAACCCTAACGCTAACCATAACCCGAACCCTAAATCTAACCCTAACCCGAACCCTAAACCTAACCCTAACCCTAACCCGAACCCTAACCATAACCGTAACCCGAACCCGAACCCGAACGCTAACCCTAACCCGAACCCTAACCCTAACCCGAACCCTAAGCCTAACCAGAACCCTAACCCCTAACCCGAACCCGAACCCGAACCCTAACCAGAACCCGAACCTTAACCCTACGCCGAACCCGAAACCAAACCATAACCCTAACCCTAACCCGAACCCTAACCCTATCCCTAATCCGAACCCGAACCCGAACCCTAACCCTAACCCTAACCCGAACCCTAACCCTAACCCTAAACCTAACCCGAACCCTAAACCTAACCCTAACCCTAATCCTAACCCTAAACCGAACCCTAACTCTAATCCGAACCCTAACCCGAACCCCAACCCGAACCCTAACCCTAACCCTAACCCCTAACCCTAAACTTAAACCTAACCCTAAACCGAACCCTAACCCTAACCCTAACCCTAACCCGAACCCGAACCATAACCCGAACCCTACCCCTAACCCTAATCCGAACCCTAACCCTAACCCTAACCCTAAACCTAACCCGAACCCGAACCCTAACCCTAACCCGAACCCGACCCTAACCCTAACCCGAACCCTAACCCTAACCCGAATCCTAACCCTAACCCTAACCCGAACCCGAACCCGAATCCTAACCCTAACCCGAACCCTAACCCTAAACCCGAACAGGAACACTAACACTAAACCGAACCCTAAGCCTAACCCTAACCCTAACCCGAACCCTAACCCAAACCCGAACCCTAACACGAACTCGAACCCTAAACCTAACCCGAACCCGAACCCTAACCCTAACCCGAACCCTAACACTAACCCTAACCCGAACCCTAAATCTAACCCTAACCCTAACCCTAAACCTAACCCGAACCCTAACACTAACCCTAACCCGAATCCTAACCCTAACCCTAATCTGAACCCTAACCCGAATCCTAAACCTAACCCTAACCCTAACCCGAACCCTAACCATAACCCTAACACGAACCCGAACCCGAACGCTAACCCTAACCCGAACCCTAACCCTAACCCTAACCCGAACCCTAAGCCTAACCCGAACCCTAAACCCTAACCCGAACCCGAACCCGAACCCTAACCAGAACCCGAACACTAACCCCACCCCGAACCCGAACCCAAACCATAACCCTAACACTAACCCGAACCATAATCCTAACCCCAACCCGAACCCTAACCCTAACCCGAACCCTAACCCCTAACCCGAACCCGAACCCGAACCCTAACAAGAACCCGAACCCTAACCCTACCCCGAACCCGAACCCAAACCATAACCCTAACCCTAACCCTAACCCTAACCCTAACCCTAACCCGAACCCTAACCCTAACCCTAACCCTAACCCTAACCCTAAACCTAACCCTAACCCGAACCCTAACCCTAACCCTAACCCGAACCCGAACCCTACCCGAACCCTAACTCTAACCCGAACCCTAACCCGAACCCTAACCCGAACCCTAACCGAACCCGAACCCTAACCCTAACCCGATCCCTAACCCTAACGCGAACCCTAACCCTAACCCTAACCCTAACCCCAAACCTAACGCGAAACCTAACCCTATCCCTAACCCGAACCTTAACCCCTAACCGTAAGCCGAACCCGAAACCTAACCCGAACCCGAACCCTAAATCTAACCCAAACCCGAAACCTAACCCTAACCCGAACACGAACCCGAACCCTAACCCTAAGCCTAACCCGAACCCGAACCCTAACCCTAAACCTAAACCGAACCCTAAAATTAAACCCTAACCCTAACCCTAACCATAACCCGAATCCTAACTCTAATCCGAACCCTAACCCGAACCCTAACCCGAACCCTAACTCTAACCCTAACCCCTAACCCTAACCTTAAACCTAACCCTAAACCGAACCCTAACCCTAACCTTAACCCTAACCCGAACCCGAACCCGAACCATAACCCGAACGCTACCCCTAACCCTAATCCGAACCCTAACCCTAACCCTAACCCTAAACCTAACCCGAACCCGTACCCTAACCCTAACCCGCACCCGAACCCTATCCCGAATCCTAAACCTAACCCTAACCCTAACCAGAACCCTAACCATAACCCTAACTCGAACCCGAACCCGAACGCTAACCCTAACCTGAACCCTAACCCTAACCCTAACCCGAACCCTAACCCTAACCCGAACCCTAACCCCTAACCCGAACCCGAACCCGAACCCTAACCAGAACCCGAAACCTAACCCTACCCCGAACCCGAACCCAAACCCTAACCCTAACCCTAACCCGAACCCTAACCCTAACCCTAACCCGAACCCTAACCCTAACCCGAAACCTAACCCCTAACCCGAACCCATACCCGAACCCTAACCAGAACCCGAACACTAACCCTACCGCGAACCCGAACCCAAACCATAACCCTAACCCTAACCCGAACCCTTACCCTAACACTAACCCTAACCCTAACACGAACCCTAACCCTAAACCTAACCCTAACCCTAACCCTAACGCTAACCCTAACCCGAACCCGAACCCTAACTCGAACCCTAACCCTAACCCGAACCCTAACCCTAAACCGAACCCAAACCATAACCCTAACTCGAACCCTAACACGAACCCTAAACCGAACCCTAACCCGAACCCTAACCCGAACCCTAACCCGAACCCTAACCCTAACCCTAACCCTAACCCGAACACTAACCCGAACCCTAACCCTAACCCTAAACCGAACCCTAACCCTAACCCTAACCCTAACCCTAACCCGAACCCTAACCCTAAACCTAACCCTAACCCTAACACTAACCCTAACCCGAACCCTAAACCGAACCCTAACCCTAAAACGAACCCTAACCCGAACCCTAACCCTAACCCTAACCCGAACCCTAACCCGAACCCTAACCCTAACCCTAACTCGAACACTAACCCTAACCCTAACCCAAACCCTAACCCGAAACCCAACCCTAACCCTAACCCTAACCCTAACCCGAACCCTAACCCTAACCCTAATCCGAACCCTAACCCTAACCCTAAACCTAACCCTAACCCTAACCCGAACCCTAACCCTAAATCTAACCCTAACCCTAACCCGAACCCGAACCCTAAACCGAACCCTAACCCTAACCCTAACCCTAACGCGAACACTAACCCTAACCCTAACCCGAACCCGAACCCTAACCCAAACCCTAACCCTAACCGTAACCCGAACACTAACCCTAACCCGAACCCTAACCCGAATCCTAACCCGATCCCTAACCCGAACCCTAACCCGAACCCTAAACCGAACCCTAACCCGAACCCTAACCCTAACCCTCACCCGAACCCTAACCCGAAACATAACCCTAACACTAACTCGAACACTAACCCTAACACTAACCCAAACCCTAACCCGAAACCTAACCCTAACCCTAACCCTAACCATAACCCGAACCCTAACACTAACCCTAACCCGAACCGTAACCCCTAACCCGAACCCTAAACCGAACCCGAACCCTAACCCTACCCCGAACCCGAACACAAATCATAACCCTAACCCTAACCCGAACACTAACCCTAACCCTAACCCTAACCCGAACCCTAACCCTAACCCTAACCCTAACACGAACCCTAACCCGAACTCTAACTCTAACACTAACCCTAACCCTAACCCTAACCCCTAACCCTAACCTGAACCCTAACCCTAACTCGAAACCTAACCCTAAATCTCACCCTAACACTAACCCTAACACTAACCCTAACCCTAACACGAACACTAACCCTAAAGCTAACCCTAACCCTAACCCTAAACCTAACCCTGAAACCTAACCCAAACCCTAACCCGAATCCTAACCCTAACTCGAACCCTAACCCTAAATCTAACCCTAAACCTAACCCTAACCCTAACCCTAACCCTAACTCGAACCCTAAACCGAACACTAACCCTAACCCTAACCCTCACCCGAACCCTAAACCTAACCCTAACCCGAACCCGAACCCTAACCCGAACCCTAACCCTAACCGTAACCCGAAAACTAACCCTAACCCGAACCCTAACCCGAACCCTAACCTGATCCCTAACCCGAACCCTAACCCAAACCCTAAACCGAACCCTAACCCGAACCCTAACCCTAACCCTAACCCGAACCCTAACCCGAACCCTAACCCTAACCCTAAATCGAACACTAACCCTAACCCTAACCCAAACCCTAACCCGAAACCTAACCCTAACCCTAACCTTAACCATAACCCGAACCCTATCCCTAACCCTAACCCGAACCGTAACCCCTAACCCTCACCCTAACCCGAAACCTAACCCTAACCCTAACCCGAACCCTAACCCTAAACCTAACCCTAACCCTAACCCTAACCCGAACTCTAACTCTAACACTAACCCTAACCCTAACCCTAACCCTAACCCTAACCCTAACCCCAAACCTAACCCGAACCCTAAACCTATCCCTAACCCGAACCTTAACCCCTAACCCTAACCCGAACCCCAACCCTAACCCGAACCCGAACCCGAACTCTAACCCGAACCCGAACCCTAACCCTAACCCGAACCCGAACCCGAAACCTAACCCTAACCCTAACCCGAACCCGAACCCTAACACTAAACCTAACCCGAAACCTAAACCTAACCCTAACCCTAACCCTAACCATAACCCGAATCCTAACTCTAATCCGAACCCTAACCCGAACCCTAACCCGAACCCTAACCCTAACCCTAACCCCTAACCCTAACCTTAAACCTAACCCTAAACCGAACCCTAAGCCTAACCCTAACCCTAACCCTAACCCGAACCCGAACCATAACCCGAACGCTACCCCTAACCCTAATCCGAACCCTAAACCTAACCCTAACCCTAAACCTAACCCGAACCCGTACCCTAACCCTAACCCACACCCGAACCCTATCCTGAATCCAAAACCTAACCCTAACCCTAACCAGAACCCTAACCATAACCTTAACCCGAACCCGAAACCGAACGCTAACCCTAACCTGAACCCTAACCCTAACCCTAACCCGAACCTTAACCCTAACCCGAACCCTAAACCCTAACCCGAACCCGAACCCGAACCCTAACCAGAACCCGAAACCTAACCCTACCACGAACCCGAACCCAAACCATAACCCTAACCCTAACCCGAACACTAACCCTAACCCTAACCCGAAACCTAACCCTAACCCGAACCCTAACCCCTAACCCGAACCCGATTCCTAACCAGAACCCGAACCCTAACCCTACCGCGAACCCGAACCCAAACCATAACCCTAACCCTAACCCGAACCCTAACCCTAACACTAACCCTAACCCTAACCCGAACCCTAACCCTAAACCTAAACCTAACCCTAACCCTTACCCTAACCCTAACCCTAACCCTAACCCGAACCCTAACCCGAACCCTAACCCTAACCCTAACCCTAAACCTAACCCTAACCCGAACCCTAACCATAACCCTAACCCGAAATCGAACCCTAACTCGAACCCTAACCCGAACCCGAACCCTAACCCTAAACCGAACCCAAATCATAACCCTAACTCGAACCCTAACACGAACCCTAAAACGAACCATAACCCGAACCCTAACCCGAACCCTAACCCGAACCCTAACCTGAACCCTAACCCTAACCCTAACCCAAACACTAACCCGAACCCGAACCCTAACCCTAAACCGAACCCTAACCCTAACCCTAACCCTAACCCTAACCCTAACCCGAACCCTAACCCTAAATCTAACCCTAACCCTAACCCTAACCCTAACCCGAACCCTAACCCTAACCCTAACCCTAACCCTAACCCTAACCCGAACCCTAACACTAACCCTAACCCGAAACCGAACCCTAACCCAAACCCTAACCCTAACCGTAACCCGAACACTAACCCTAACCCGAACCCTAACCGAACCCTAACCCGATCCCTAACCCGAACCCTAACCCGAACCCTAAACCGAACCCTAACCCGAACCCTAACCCTAACCCTCACCCGAACCCAAACCCGAAACATAACCCTAACACTAACTCGAACACTAACCCTAACACTAACCCAAACCCTAACCCAAAACCTAACCCTAAACCTAACCCTAACCATAACCCGAACCCTAACCCTAACCCTAACCCGAACCGTAACCCCTAACCCGAACCCTAAACCGAACCCGAACCCTAAACCTACCCCGAACCCGAACACAAATCATAACCCTAACCCTAACCCGAACCCTAACCCTAACCCTAACCCTAACCCTAACCCGAACCCTAACCCTAACCCTAACCCTAACACGAACCCTAACCCGAACTCTAACTCTAACACTAACCCTAACCCTAACCCTAACCCCTAACCCTAACCTGAACCCTAACCCTAACTCGAAACCTAACCCTAAATCTCACCCTAACACTAACCCTAACACTAACCCTAACCCTAACACGAACCCTAAACCTAAAGCTAACCCTAACCCTAACCCTAAACCTAACCCTGAAACCTAACCCAAACCCTAACCCGAATCCTAACCCTAACTCGAACCCTAAACCTAAATCTAACCCTAAACCTAACCGTAACCCTAACCCTAACCCTAACCCGAAACCTACCCCTAAACCTAATCCTAACCCTAACCCTAACACGAACCCGAACCCGAACCCTAACCCGAACCCTAACCCGAACCCTAACCCTAACCCTAACCCTAACCCTAACCCGAACCCTAACCCTAACCCTAACCCTAACCCGAACCCGAACCCTAAATCTAAGCCTAACCCGAACCCGAACCCTAACCCGAACCCTAACCCGAACCCCAACCGAACCCGAACCCTAACGCTAACCCGATCCCTAACCCTAACCCGAACCCTAACCCTTACCCTAACCCTAACCCCAAACCTAACCCGAACCCTAACCCTATCCCTAACCCGAACATTATCCCCTAACCCTAACCCGAACCCGAACCCTAACCCGAACCCGAACCCTAACTCTAACCCGAACCCGAACCCTAACCCTAATCCGAACCCGAACCCGAACCCTAACCTAACCCTAACCCGAACCCTAACCCTATCCCTAAACCTAACCCGAACCCTAAACCTAACCCTAACCCTAACCCTAACCCTAACCCGAACCCTAAATCTAATCCGAACCCTAACCCGAACCCTAACCCGAACCCTAACGCTAACCATAACCCCTAACCCTAACCTTAAACCTAACCATAAACCGAAACCTAACCCTAACCCTAACCCTAACCCGAACCCGAACCATAACCCGAACCCTACCCCTAAACCTAATCCGAACCCTAAACCTAACCCTAACCCTAAACCTAACCCAAACCCGAACCCTAACCCTAAACCGAACCCGACCCTAACCCTAACCCGAACGCTAACCCTAACCCGAACCCTAACACTAACCCTAACCCGAACCCGAACCCTAACCCTAACCCGAACCCTAACCCTAACCCGAACCCGAACCCTAACCCTAACCCGAACCCTAAGCCTAACCCTAACCCTAACCCGAACCCTAACCCTAACACGAACCCTAACCCGAACCCGAACCCTAACCCTAACCCGAACCGGAACCCTAACCCTAAACCGAACCCTAACCCTAACCCTAACCCGAACCCTAAATCTAACCCTAAACCGAACCCTAAACCTAATCCGAACCCTAACCCTAACCCTAACCCGAATCCTAACCCTAACCCTAACCCTAACCCGAACCCTAACCCCTAACCCGAACCCGAACCCGAACCCTAACCAGAACCCGAACCCTAACCTACGCCGAACCCGAAACCAAACCATATCCCTAACCCTAACCCGAACCCTAACCCTATCCCTAACCCGAACCCGAACCCTAACCCTAACCCTAACCCGAACCCTAACCCTAACCCTAAACCTAACCCGAACCCTAACCCTAACCCGAACCCGAACCCTAACACTAACCCGAACCTTAAGCCTAACCCTAACCCTAACCCGAACCCTAACCCAAACCCGAACCCTAACCCGAACCCGAACCCTAACCCTAACCCGAACCGGAACCCTAACCCTAACCCGAACCCTAACGCTAACCATAACCCGAACCCTAAATCTAACCCTAACCCGAACCCTAAACCTAACCCTAACCCTAACCCGAACCCTAACCATAACCGTAACCCGAACCCGAACCCGAACGCTAACCCTAACCCGAACCCTAACCCTAACCCTAACCCGAACCCTAAGCCTAACCCGAACCCTAACCCCTAACCCGAACCCGAACCCGAACCCTAACCAGAACCCGAACCTTAACCCTACGCCGAACCCGAAACCAAACCATAACCCTAACCCTAACCCGAACCCTAACCGTATCCCTATTCCGAACCCGAACCCGAACCCTAACCCTAACCCTAACCCGAACCCTAACCCTAACCCTAAACCTAACCCGAACCCTAAACCTAACCCTAACCCTAACCCTAACCCGAACCCTAACTCTAATCCGAACCATAACCCGAACCCCAACCCGAACCCTAACCCTAACCCTAACCCCTAACCCTAAACTTAAACCTAACCCTAAACCGAACCCTAACCCTAACCCTTACCCTAACCCTAACCCGAACCCGAAACATAACCCGAACCCTACGGCTAACCCTAATCCGAACCCTAACCCTAACCCTAACCCTAAACCTAACCCGAACCCGAACCCTAACCCTAACCCGAACCCGACCCTAACCCTAACCCGAACCCTAACCCTAACCCGAATCCTAACCCTAACCCTAACCCGAACCGGAAACCGAATCCTAACCCTAACCCGAACCCTAACCCTAAACCCGAACACGAACCCTAACACTAAACCGAACCCTAAGCCTAACCCTAACCCTAACCCGAACCCTAACCCAAACCCGAACCCTAACCCGAACTCGAACCCTAAACCTAACCCGAACCCGAACCCTAACCCTAACCCGAACCCTAACACTAACCCTAAACCGAACCCTAAATCTAACCCTAACCCTAACCCTAAACCTAACCCGAACCCTAACCCTAACACTAACCCGAATCCTAACCCTAACCCTAATCTGAACCCTAACCCGAATCCTAAACCTAACCCTAACCCTAACCCGAACCCTAACCATAACCCTAACCCGAACCCGAACCCGAACGCTAACCCTAACCCGAACCCTAACCCTAACCCTAACCCGAACCCTAAGCCTAACCCGAACCCTAACCCCTAACCCGAACCCGAACCCGAACCCTAACCAGAACCCGAACACTAACCCCACCCCGAACCAGAACCCAAACCATAACCCTAACACTAACCCGAACCATAACCCTAACCCCAACCCGAACCCTAACCCTAACCCGAACCCTAACCCCTAACCCGAACCCGAACCCGAACCCTAACAAGAAACCGAACCCTAACCCTACCCCGAACCCGAACCCAAACCATAACCCTAACCCTACCCTAACCCTAACCCTAACCCTAACCCGAACCCTAAACCTAACCCTAACCCTAACCCTAAACCTAACCCTAACCCGAACCCTAACCCTAACCCTAACCCGAACCCGAACCCTACCCGAACCCTAACTCTAACCCGAACCCTAACACGAACCCTAACCCGAACCCTAACCGAACCCGAACCCTAACCCTAACCCGATCCCTAACCCTAACGCGAACCCTAACCCTAACCCTAACCCTAACCCCAAACCTAACCCGAAACCTAACCCTATCCCTAACCCGAACCTTAACCCCTAACCGTAAGCCGAACCCGAAACCTAACCCGAACCCGAACCCTAAATCTAACCCAAACCCGAAACCTAACCCTAACCCGAACACGAACCCGAACCCTAACCCTAAGCCTAACCCGAACCCGAACCCTAACCCTAAACCTAAACCGAACCCTAAACTTAAACCCTAACCCTAACCCTAACCATAACCCGAATCCTAACTCTAATCCGAACCCTAACCCGAACCCTAACCCGAACCCTAACTCTAACCCTAACCCCTAACCCTAACCTTAAACCTAACCCTAAACCGAACCCTAACCCTAACCCTAACCCTAACCCGAACCCGAACCCGAACCATAACCCGAACGCTACCCCTAACCCTAATCCGAACCCTAACCCTAACCCTAACCCTAAACCTAACCCGAACCCGTACCCTAACCCTAACCCGCACCCGAACCCTATCCCGAATCCTAAACCTAACCCTAACCCTAACCAGAACCCTAACCATAACCCTAACTCGAACCCGAACCCGAACGCTAACCCTAACCTGAACCCTAACCCTAACCCTAACCCGAACCCTAACCCTAACCCGAACCCTAACCCCTAACCCGAACCCGAACCCGAACCCTAACCAGAACCCGAAACCTAACCCTACCCCGAACCCGAACCCAAACCCTAAACCTAACCCTAACCCGAACCCTAACCCTAACCCTAACCCGAACCCTAACCCTAACCCGAAACCTAACCCCTAACCCGAACCCATACCCGAACCCTAACCAGAACCCGAACACTAACCCTACCGCGAACCCGAACCCAAACCATAACCCTAACCCTAACCCGAACCCTTACCCTAACACTAACCCTAACCCTAACCCGAACCCTAACCCTAACCCTAACCCTAACACGAACCCTAACCCGAACTCTAACTCTGACACTAACCCTAACCCTAACCCTAACCCCTAACCCTAACCTGAACCCTAACCCTAACTCGAAACCTAACCCTAAATCTCACCATAACACTAACCCTAACACTAACCCTAACCCTAACACGAACCCTAAACCTAAAGCTAACCCTAACCCTAACCCTAAACCTAACCCTGAAACCTAACCCAAACCCTAACCCGAATCCTAACCCTAACTCGAACCCTAAACCTAAATCTAATCCTAAACCTAACCGTAACCCTAACCCTAACCCTAACCCGAAACCTACCCCTAAACCTAATCCTAACCCTAACCCTAACACGAACCCGAACCCGAACCCTAACCCGAACCCTAACCCGAACCCTAACCCAAACCCTAACCCTAAACCTAACCCGAACCCTAACCCTAACCCTAACCCTAACCCGAACCCGAACCCTAAATCTAAGCCTAACCCGAACCCGAACCCTAACCCGAACCCTAACCCGAACCCCAACCGAACCCGAACCCTAACGCTAACCCGATCCCTAACCCTAAACCGAACCCTAACCCTTACCCTAACCCTAACCCCAAACCTAACCCGAACCCTAACCCTATCCCTAACCCGAACATTATCCCCTAACCCTAACCCGAACCCGAACCCTAACCCGAACCCGAACCCTAACTCTAACCCGAACCCGAACCCTAACCCTAATCCGAACCCGAACCCGAACCCTAACCCTAACCCTAACCCGAACCCTAACCCTATCCCTAAACCTAACCCGAACCCTAAACCTAACCCTAACCCTAACCCTAACCCTAACCCGAACCCTAAATGTAATCCGAACCCTAACCCGAACCCTAACCCGAACCCTAACGCTAACCATAACCCCTAACCCTAACCTTAAACCTAACCATAAACCGAAACCTAACCCTAACCCTAACCCTAACCCGAACCCGAACCATAACCCGAACCCTACCCCTAAACCTAATCCGAACCCTAAACCTAACCCTAACCCTAAACCTAACCCGAACCCGAACCCTAACCCTAAACCGAACCCGACCCTAACCCTAACCCGAACGCTAACCCTAACCCGAACCCTAACACTAACCCTAACCCGAACCCGAACCCTAACCCTAACCCGAACCCTAACCCTAACCCGAACCCGAACCCTAACCCTAACCCGAACCCTAAGCCTAACCCTAACCCTAACCCGAACCCTAACCCTAACACGAACCCTAACCCGAACCCGAACCCTAACCCTAACCCGAACCGGAACCCTAACCCTAACCCGAACCCTAACCCTAACCCGAACCCTAAATCTAACCCTAAACCGAACCCTAAACCTAATCCGAACCCTAACCCTAACCCTAACCCGAATCCTAACCCTAACCCTAACCCTAACCCGAACCCTAACCCCTAACCCGAACCCGAACCCGAACCCTAACCAGAACCCGAACCCTAACCTACGCCGAACCCGAAACCAAACCATATCCCTAACCCTAACCCGAACCCTAACCCTATCCCTAACCCGAACCCGAACCCTAACCCTAACCCTAACCCGAACCCTAACCCTAACCCTAAACCTAACCCGAACCCTAACCCTAACCCGAACCCGAACCCTAACACTAACCCGAACCTTAAGCCTAACCCTAACCCTAACCCGAACCCTAACCCAAACCCGAACCCTAACCCGAACCCGAACCCTAACCCTAACGCGAACCGGAACCCTAACCCTAACCCGAACCCTAACGCTAACCATAACCCGAACCCTAAATCTAACCCTAACCCGAACCCTAAACCTAACCCTAACCCTAACCCGAACCCTAACCATAACCGTAACCCGAACCCGAACCCGAACGCTAGCCCTAACCCGAACCCTAACCCTAACCCTAACCCGAACCCTAAGCCTAACCCGAACCCTAACCCCTAACCCGAACCCGAACCCGAACCCTAACCAGAACCCGAACCTTAACCCTACGCCGAACCCGAAACCAAACCATAACCCTAACCCTAACCCGAACCCTAACCCTATCCCTAATCCGAACCCGAACCCGAACCCTAAACCTAACCCTAACCCGAACCCTAACCCTAACCCTAAACCTAACCCGAACCCTAAACCTAACCCTAACCCTAACCCTAACCCTAACCCGAACCCTAACTCTAATCCGAACCCTAACCCGAACCCCAACCCGAACCCTAACCCTAACCCTAACCCCTAACCCTAAACTTAAACCTAACCCTAAACCGAACCCTAACCCTAACCCTAACCCTAACCCTAACCCGAACCCGAACCATAACCCGAACCCTACCGCTAACCCTAATCCGAACCCTAACCCTAACCCTAACCCTAAACCTAACCCGAACCCGAACCCTAACCCTAACCCGAACCCGACCCTAACCCTAACCCGAACCCTAACCCTAACCCGAATCCTAACCCTAACCCTAACCCGAACCCGAACCCGAATCCTAACCCTAACCCGAACCCTAACCCTAAACCCGAACACGAACCCTAACACTAAACCGAACCCTAAGCCTAACCCTAACCCTAACCCGAACCCTAACCCAAACCCGAACCCTAACCCGAACTCGAACACTAAACCTAACCCGAACCCGAACCCTAACCCTAACCCGAACCCTAACACTAACCCTAACCCGAACCCTAAATCTAACCCTAACCCTAACCCTAAAACTAACCCGAACCCTAACCCTAACACTAACCCGAATCCTAACCCTAACCCTAATCTGAACCCTAACCCGAATCCTAAACCTAACCCTAACCCTAACCCGAACCCTAACCATAACCCTAACCCGAACCCGAACCCGAACGCTAACCCTAACCCGAACCCTAACCCTAACCCTAACCCGAACCCTAAGCCTAACCCGAACCCTAACCCCTAACCCGAACCCGAACCCGAACCCTAACCAGAACCCGAACACTAACCCCACCCCGAACCCGAACCCAAACCATAAACCTAACACTAACCCGAACCATAACCCTAACCCCAACCCGAACCCTAACCCTAACCGGAAGCCTAACCCCTAACCCGAACCCGAACCCGAACCCTAACAAGAACCCGAACCCTAACCCTACCCAGAACCCGAACCCAAACCATAACCCTAACCCTACCCTAACCCTAACCCTAACCCTAACCCGAACCCGAACCCGAACGCTAACCCTAACCCGAACCCTAACCCTAACCCTAACCCGAACCCGAACCCTACCCGAACCCTAACTCTAACCCGAACCCTAACCCGAACCCTAACCCGAACCCTAACCGAACCCGAACCCTAACCCTAACCCGATCCCTAACCCTAACGCGAACCCTAACCCTAACCCTAACCCTAACCCCAAACCTAACCCGAAACCTAACCCTATCCCTAACCCGAACCTTAACCCCTAACCGTAAGCCGAAACCGAAACCTAACCCGAACCCGAACCCTAAATCTAACCCAAACCCGAAACCTAACCCTAACCCGAACACGAACCCGAACCCTAACCCTAAGCCTAACCCGAACCCGAACCCTAACCCTAAACCTAAACCGAACCCTAAACTTAAACCCTAACCCTAACCCTAACCATAACCCGAATCCTAACTCTAATCCGAACCCTAACCCGAACCCTAACCCGAACCCTAACTCTAACCCTAACCCCTAACCCTAACCTTAAACCTAACCCTAAACCGAACCCTAACCCTAACCCTAACCCTAACCCGAACCCGAACCCGAACCATAACCCGAACGCTACCCCTAACCCTAATCCGAACCCTAACCCTAACCCTAACCCTAAACCTAACCCGAACCCGTACCCTAACCCTAACCCGCACCCGAACCCTATCCCGAATCCTAAACCTAACCCTAACCCTAACCAGAACCCTAACCATAACCCTAACTCGAACCCGAACCCGAACGCTAACCCTAACCTGAACCCTAACCCTAACCCTAACCCGAACCCTAACCCTAACCCGAACCCTAACCCCTAACCCGAACCCGAACCCGAACCCTAGCCAGAACCCGAAACCTAACCCTACCCCGAACCCGAACCCAAACCCTAACCCTAACCCTAACCCGAACCCTAACCCTAACCCTAACCCGAACCCTAACCCTAACCCGAAACCTAACCCCTAAACCGAACCCATACCCGAACCCTAACCAGAACCCGAACACTAACCCTACCGCGAACCCGAACCCAAACCATAACCCTAACCCTAACCCGAAACCTTACCCTAACACTAACCCTAACCCTAACACGAACCCTAACCCTAAACCTAACCCTAACCCTAACCCTATCGCTAACCCTAACCCGAACCCGAACCCTAACTCGAACCCTAACCCTAACCCGAAACCTAACCCTAAACCGAACCCAAACCATAACCCTAACTCGAACCCTAACACGAACCCTAAACCGAACCCTAACCCGAACCCTAACCCGAACCCTAACCCGAACCCTAACCCGAACCCTAACCCTAACCCTAACCCGAACACTAACCCGAACCCTAACCCTAACCCTAAACCGAACCCTAACCCTAACCCTAACCCTAACCCTAACCCTAACCCGAACCCTAACCCTAAACCTAACCCTAACCCTAACACTAACCCTAACCCGAACCCTAAACCGAACCCTAACCCTAAAACGAACCCTAACCCGAACCCTAACCCTAACCCTAACCCGAACCCTAACCCGACCCCTAACCCTAACCCTAACTCGAACACTAACCCTAACCCTAACCCAAACCCTAACCCGAAACCCAACCCTAACCCTAACCCTAACCATAACCCGAACCCTAACCCTAACCCTAACCCGAACCATAACCCCTAACCCGAACCCTAAACCGAACCCGAAACCTAACCCTACCCCGAACCCGAACCCAAATCATTACCCTAACCCTAACCCGCACCCTAACCCTAATCCTAACCCTAACCCTAACCCGAACCCTAACCCTAACCCTAACCCTAACACTAACCCTAACCTGAACTCTAACCCTAACACTAACCCTAACCCTCACCCTAACCCCTAACCCTAACCCGAACCCTAAACCTAACTCGAACCCTAACCCTAAATCTCACCCTAACACTAACCCTAACCCTAACCCTAAACCTAACACGAACCCTAACCCTAAACCTAACCCTAACCCTAACCCTAAACCTAACCCTAACCCTAACCCGAACCCTAACCCGAACCCTAACCCTAACCCTAACCCGAACCCTAACCCTATCCCGATCCCTACCCCTAACCCTAATCCGAACCCTAACCCTAACCCTAACCCTAAACCTAACCCGAACCCGAACCCTAACCCTAACCCGAACCCGCACCCTAACCCGAACCCTAACCCGAACCCTAACCCTAACTCTAACCCTAACCCTAACCCTAACCCGAACCCTAACACGAACCCTAACCCTAACCCTAACCCGAACCCGAACCCTAACCCGATCCCTACCCCTAACCCTAATCCGAACCCTAAACCTAACCCTAACCCTAACCCTAACCCGAACCCGAACCCTAACCCTAACCCGAACCCTAACCTTAACCCGAACCCTAACCCTAACCCGAACCCTAAAACTAAACCTAACCCTAACCCTAACCCGAACCCTAACCCGAACCCTAACCCGAATCTTAACCCTAACCCTAATCCGAACCCTAAACCTAACCCTAACCCGAAACCTAATCCTAACCCTAACCCGAACCCTAACCCGAACCCTAACCATAACCCTAACCCTAACCCTAACCCGAACCCTAACCCTAAACCTAACCTGAACCCTAACCCGAACCCTGACCCGAACCCTAAACCGAAACCTAACCCCTTACCCGAATCCTAACCCTAACCCGACCCAAACCCGAACACTAACCCTAACCCTAACCCCGAACACGAACCCTTACCCGAACCCGAACCCTAACCCTAACCCGAAACCTAACCCGAACCCTAACCCTAACACTAACCTGAACACTAACCCCTAACCCTAACCCGAATCCAAACCCTAACCCGAACCCTAACCCTAACCCTAACCTGAACACTAACACCTAACCCTAACCCAAATCCGAACCCTAACCCAAACCCGAACCCTAACCCTAACTCTAACCCTAATCCGAACCCTAAACCTAACCCTAACCCGAACCCTAACCAGAACCCTAACCCTAACCCTAACCCTAAACCGAACCCTAACCCTAACCCAAATCCTAACCCGAACCCTAACTCTAACCCTAACCCGAACCCTAAACCTAACCCAAACCATAAAACCTAACCCTAACCCTAACCCTAACCCGAACCCGAACCCTAACCCTAACCCTAAACCGAACCCTAACCCTAACCCTAAACCTAACCCTAACCCGAAACTTAACCCTAACCCTAAACCTAACCCTAACCCCTAAACCTAACCCGAACCCTAACCCTAACCCTAAACCTAACCCTAACCCGAACCCTAAACCTAACCCTAACCCGAACCCTAACCCTAAACCTAACCCTAAACCTAACCCTAACCCGAACCTTAAACCAAACCCTAACCCTAATCCTAACCCTAACCCTAACCCGAACCCTAACCCTAACCCTAACCCGAACCCGAACCCTAACCCGAACCCGAAACCTAACCCGAAACCTAACCCTAACCCTAACCCGAACCCTAACCCGAAACCTAACCCGATCCCTAACCCGAACCCTAACCCGAACCCTATACCGAACCCTAACCCTAACCCGAACCCGAACCCTAACCCGAACCCTAAACCGAACCTTAACCCGAACCCTAACCCGAACCCTAACCCCAACCCTAACCCGAACACTAACCCTAACCCTAACCCTAACCCGAACCCGAACCCTAAACCTAACCCTAACCCTAACACGAACCCTAAACTTAACCCTAACCTGAACCCTAACCCCTAACCCTAACCCGAACCCGAACCCTAACCCGAACCCGAAACCTAACCCTAACCCAAACCCGAACCCTAATCCTAACCCTAACCCGAACCCGAACCCGAACCCTAACCCTAAGCCTAACCCGAACCCTAACCCTAAACCGAACCCTAACCCTAACCCGAACCCTAACACTAACCCTAAGCCTAATCCTAACCCGAACCCTAACCCGAACCCTAACCCGAACCCTAACACTAACTTTAATCCGAAACCTAAACCTAACCCTAACCTGAACCCTAACCCGAACCATAACCCTAACCCTAACCCGAAACCTAACCCTAACCCTAAACCGAACCCTAACCCGAACCCTAACCATAACCCTAACCCTAACCCTAACACGAACCCTAACCCTAACCCTAACCGGAACCCTAACCCGAACCCTAACCCGAACCCTAACCCGAACCCTAACCCCTTACCCGAATCCTAACCCTAACCCGACCCTAACCCGAACACTAACCCTAACCCTAACCTGAACACTAACCCCTAACCCTAACCCGAACCCTAACCCGAACCCTAACCCCTTACCCGAAACCTAACCCTAACCCGAACCCTAACCCGAACCCTAACCTTAACCCTAACCTGAACACTAACCCCTAACCCTAACCCGAATCCGAACCCTAACCCGAAACCTAACCCTAAACCTAACCTGAACACTAACCCCTAACCCTAACCCGAATCCGAACCCTAACCCGAACGCGAAACCTAACCCTAACCCTAACCCTAACCCTAATCCGAACCTTAAACCTAACCCTAACCCGAACCCTAACCCGAACCCTAACCCTAAACCCAACCCTAACCCGAACCCTAACCCTAAACCGAAACCTAACCCGAACCCTAACCCTAACCCTAACACGAACCCTAACCCGAACCCTAACCCGAAACCTAACCCGAACCCTAACCCGAACCCTAACGCTTACCCTAACCCGAACCCTAACCCTAACCCTAACCCTAACCCCTAAATTTAACCCTAACCCTA
>JAVLSZ010000124.1:517500-527500 GCA_032313775.1 Urocyon cinereoargenteus
CTAACCCTAACCCTAACCCGAACCCTAACCTAACCCTAACCCGAACCCGAACCCTAACCCTAACCCGAACCCTAAACCTAACCCTAACCCGAACCCTAACCAGAACCCTAACCCGAACCCTAAAACTAACCCTAACCCGAACCTGACCCTAACCCTAACCCGAACCCTAACCGTAACCCTAACCCTAACCCTAAACCGAACCCTAACCCGAACCCTAACCCTAAACCTAAACTGAACCCTAACCCGAACCCTAACCCTAACCCTAACCCGAACCTTAACCCTAACCCTTACCCTAACCCTAACCCGAACCCTAACCCTAACCCGAAACCTAACCCTAACCCTAACCCGACCCCTAACCTGAACCCTAACACGAACCCTAACCCTAACCCTAACCCGAACCCGAACCCTAACCCTAACCTTAACCCGAACCCTAAACCTAACCTGAACCCTAACCCTAACCCGAACCCTAACCCTAAACCTAACCCTAACCCTAACCCTAACCCTAACCCTAACCCTAACCCTAACCCGAACCCTAAACCTAACCCTAACTCTAACCCTAAACCTAACCCTAACCTGAACCCTAACCCTAACCCTCACCCGAACCCTAACCCGAACCCTCATCCGAACCCTAACCCGAACCCTAACGCTAACCGGAACCCCAACCCTAACCCGAACACTAACCCTAACCCTAACCCTAACCCTAACCCGAACCCTAATGCGAACCCTAAACCGAACCCTAACCCTAACCCTAAACCGAACCCTAACCCGAACCCTAACCCTAACCCTAACCCGAACCCTAACACTAACCCTTACCCTAACCCTAACCCTAACCCGAACCCTAACCCTAACCCTAACCCTAACCCTTACCGTAACCCGAACCCTAACCCTAACCCTAACCCGACCCCTAACCTGAACCCTAACACGAACCTAACCCTAAACCTAACCCGAACCCGAACCCTAAACCTAACCCTAACCCGAACCCTAACCCTAACCCGAACCCTAACCCTAACACGAACCCTAAACCTAAACCTAAACCTAACCCTAACCCTAACCCTAACCCTATCCCGAACCCTAACCCTAACCCTAACTCTAACCCTAAACCTAACCCTAACCCGAACCCTAACCCTAACCCTCACCGGAACCCTAACCCGAACCCTAACACGAACCCTAACCCTAACCCTAAACCTAACCCTAACCCGAACCCTATCCCTAACCCTAACACTAACACTAACCCTAACCCGAACCCTAACCCTAACCCTAACCCGAACCATAAACCTAACCCTAACCCTAACCCTAACATTAACCCTAACCCTTACCCGAATCCTAACCCGAACCCGAACCCTAACCCTAACCCTAACCCTAACCCTAAACCTTACCCGAATCCTAACCCTAACCCGAATCCTAAGCCGAACCCTAACCCTAACCCCGAACCCGAACCCTAACCCTAACCCTAACCCTAACCCGAACCCTAACCCGAACCCTAACCCGAACCCCAACACTAACCCTAACCCTAACCCGAACCCTAACCTAACCCTAACCCGAACCCGAACCCTAACCCTAACCCGAACCCTAACCCTAACCCTAACCCGAACCCTAACCCGAACCCTAACCCGAACCCTAAAACTAACCCTAACCCGAACCCGAACCCTAACCCTAACCCGAACCCTAACCGTAACCCTAACCCGAACCCTAAAACGAACACTAACCCGAACCCTAACCCTAACCCTAAACTGAACCCTAACCCGAACCCTAACCCTAACCCTAACCCGAACCTTAACCCTAACCCTTACCCTAACCCTAACCCGAACCCTAACCCTAACCCGAACCCTAACCCTAACCCTAACCCGACCCCTAACATGAAACCTAACACGAACCCTAACCCTAACCCGAACCCGAACCCTAACCCTAACCCTAACCCGAACCCTAACCCTAACCTGAACCCTAACCCTAACCCGAACCCTAACCTTAACCTAACCCTAACCCAAACCCTAACACTAACCCTAACCCTAACCCGAACCCTAACCCTAACCCTAACTCTAACCCTAAACCTAATCCTAACCTGAACCCTAACCCTAACCCTCACCCGAACCCTAACCCGAACCCTCACCCGAACCCTAACCCGAACCCTATCGCTAACCGGAACCCGAAACCTAACCCGAACACTAACCCTAACCCTAACCTGAACCCTAACCCGAACCCTAATCCTAACCCTAACCCGAACCCTAACGCTAACCGGAACCCGAACCCTAACCCGAACACTAACCCTAACCCTAACCCGAACACTAACCCTAACCCTAACCTGAACCCTAACCCGAACCCTAACCCTAACCCTAACCCTAACCCTAACCCTAATCCTAATCCGAACCCTAACCTTAACCCTAACCAGAACACTAACCCTAACCCTAACCCGAACCCGAAACCTAACCCCTTACCCGAATCCTAACCCTAACCCGAACCCTAACCCGAACCCTAACCATAACCCCGAACCCGAACCCTAACCCTAACCCTAACCCTAACCCGAACCCTAACCCGAACCATAACCCGAACCCCGAACCCGAACCCTAACACTAACCCTAACCCTAACACCTAACCCGAACCCGAACGCTAACCCTAACCCGAACCCTAACCCTAACCCTAACCCGACCCCTAACCCGAACCCTAACCCGAACCCTAAACCTAACCCTAACCCGAACCCTAACCCTAACCCGAACCCTAACCCGAACCCTAAACCGAACCTAACCCTAACCCTAAACCGAACCCTAACCCGAACCCTAACCCTAACCCTAACCCGAACCCTAACCCTAACCCTTACCCTAACCCTAACCCTAACCCGAACCCTAACCCTAACCCTAACCCTAACCCTAACCCGAACCCTAACCCTAACCGTAACCCGACCCCTAACCTGAACCCTAACACAAACCCTAAACCTAAACCTAACCCGAACCCGAACCCTAACCCTAACCCTAACCCGAACCCTAACCCTAAACCGAACCCTAAACCTAAACCTAACCCTAACCCTAACCCTAACCCTAACCCTAACCCGAACCCTGACCCTAACCCTAACTCTAACCCTAAACCTTACCCGAAACCGAACCCTAACCCTAACCCTCACCGGAACCCTAACCCGAACCCTAACACGGACCCTAACACTAACCCTAAACCTAACCCTAACACGAACCCTATCCCTAACCCTAACCCTAACCCTAACCCTTACCCCTAACCCTAACCCTAAACCTAACCCTAACCCTAAAACCTAACCCTAACCCTAACCCTAACACTAACCCTATCCCGAACCCTAACCCTAACCCTAACCCGAAACATAACCCTAACCCTAACCCTAACCCTAACCCTAACCCGATCCCGAACCCGAACCCTAACCGTAACCCTAACCCGAACCCTAACACGAACCTAACCCTAACCCTAACCCGAAACCTAACCCGAACACTAACCCTAAACCTAACCCGAACCCTAACGCTAGCCCGAACTCGAACCCTAACCCGAACACTATCCCTAACCCTAACCCGAACACTAATCCTAACCCTAACCCGAACCCTAACCCAAACCCTAACCCTAACCCTAATCCTAACCCGAACCCTAACCCTAACCCTAACCGGAACCCTAACCCTAACCCTAACCGGAACCCGAAACCTAACCCCTTACCTGAATCCTAACTCTAACCCGTACCCTAACCCGAATCCTAACACTAACCCCGAACCCGAACCCTAACCCTAACCCTAACCCTAACCCGAACCCTAACCCGAACCCTAACCCGAACCCCAACACTAACACTAACCCTAACCCGAACCCTAACCTAACCCTAACCCGAACCCGAACTCTAACCCTAACCCGAACCATAACCTTAACCCTAACCCGAACCCTAACCCGAATCCTAACCCGAACCCTAACACTAACCCTAACCCTAACCCGAACCCTAACCCTAACCCGAACCCTAACCCTAACCCTAACCCGAACCCTAAACCGAACCCTAACCCGAACCCTAACCCTAAGCCTAAACTGAACCCTAACCCTAACCCTAACCCTAACCCTAACCCGAACCTTAACCCTAACCCTTACCCTAACCCTAACCCTAACCCGAACCCTAACCCTAACCCTAACCCTAACCCTAAACCTAACCCGAACCCTAACCCTAACCCTAACCCGACCCCTAACCTGAACCCTAACACGAAACCTAACCCTAACCCTAACCCGAACCCGAACCCTAACCCTAACCCTAACCCGAACCCTAACCCTAACCTGAACCCTAACCCTAACCCGAACCCTAACCCTAAACCTAAACCTAACCCTAACCCTAAACCTAACCCTAACCCGAACCCTAACCCTAACCCTAACTCTAACCCTAAACCTAAACCTAACCTGAACCCTAACCCTAACCCTCACCCTAACCCTAACCTGAACCCGAACCCGAACCCTAACCCGAACCCTAACGCTAACCGGAACCCGAACCCTAACCCGAAAACTAACCGTAACCCTAACCCGAACCCTAACCCAAACCCTAACCCTAACCGTAACCCGAACCCTAACGCTAACCGGAACCCGAACCCTAACCCGAACACTAACCCTAACCCTAACCCGAACACTAACCCTAAACCTAACCTGAAACCTAACCCGAACCCTAACCCTAAACCTAACACTAACCCTAACCCTAACCCTAATCCTAACCCGAACCCTAACCCTAACCCTAACCGGAACACTAACCCTAACCCTAACCCGAACCCGAAACCTAACCCCTTAACCGAATCCTAACCCAAACCCGAACCCTAACCCGAACCCTAACCCTAACACCGAACCCGAACCCTAACCCTAACCCTAACCCTAAACCGAACCCTAACCCGAAACCTAACCCGAACCCCAAACCCTAACCCTAACCCGAACTCTAACCCGAACCCGAACCCTAACCCTAACCCGAACCCTAACCCTACCCCTAACCCTAACCCGAAACCGAACCCTAACCGGAACCCTAACACGAACCCTAACCTTAACCCTAACCCGAACCCTAACCTTAACCCTAACCCTAACACTAACCCGAACGCTAACCCTAACCCTAACCCTAACGCTAACCCGAAACCTCACCTTAACCCTCACCCGAACCCTAACCCGAACTCTAACTCTAAACCTAACCCTAACCCTAAACCGAACCCTAACCCGAACCCTAACACGAACCCTAAACCTAACCCTAACCCGAACCCTTACCCGAACCCTAACCCGAACCCTAACCCTAACCCTAACCCTAACCCTAAAACCTAACACTAACCCGAACCATAACCCTAACCCTAATCCTAACCCTAAACCGAAACCTACCCTAAACTTACCCTAACCCTAACCCTAACCCTAACACTAACCCGAAACCTAACCCTAACGCGAACTCTAACCCTAACCCGAACCCTAAACCTAACCCGAACCCGAACCCTAACCCGAACCCTAACCCTAACTCTAACCCTAACACTAACCCTAACCCTAACCCCTAACCCTAACCCCAACCCTAACCCGAACCATAACCCTAACCCTTACCCGAACCCTAACCCTAAACCGAACCCGAACCCTAACCCGAACCCAAACCCTAACACGAACCCTAACCCGAACCCTAACCCGAACCCTAACCCGAACCCTAACCCTAACCCTAAGCCGAACCCTAACCCGAACCCTAACCATAACCCTAACCAGAACACTAACCCTAAACCTAACGCTAATCCTAACCCGAACCCTAACTCTAACCCTAACCCTAACCCTAACCCGAACCCTAACCCTAACCCTAACCCGAACCCTAACCCTAACTCGAACCCTAACCCGAACCCTAACTCTAACCCTAACCCTAACCCTAACCCGAACCCAACCCTAACCCTAACCCGAACCCGAACCCTAACCCTAACCCTAACCCGAACCCTAACCCTATCTCGAACCCTAACCGGAACCCTAACCCTAACCCGAACCCTAACACCTAATCCTAACCCGAACCCGAACCCTAACCCGAATCCGAACCCTAACCCTAACCCGAACCCGAATTCTAACCCTAACCCGAACCCGAACCCGAACACTAACCCTAACCCTAACCCGAACCCTAACCCTAACCCGAACCCTAACCCTAACCCGAACCCTAACCCTAGCCCTAACCCTAACCCGAACCCGAACCCTAACCCGAAACCTAACCCGAACCCTAACCCTAACCCTAACCCGAACCCTAACCCTAACCCTAACCCTAACCCTAACCCTAACCCTAACCCGAACCCTAACCCTAACCCTACCCCGACCCTAATCCGAACCCTAACCCAAACCCTAACCCTAACCCTAACCCGAACACTAACCCTAACACTAACCCTAACCCGAACCCTAACCCTAACCCTAACCCGAACCCTAACCCGAACCCTAACCCTAACCCTAACCCTAACCCCTAACCCTAACCCTAACCCTAACCCTAACCCTAACCCTAACCCTAACCCGAACCCTAACCCTATCTCGAACCCTAACCGGAACCCTAACCCTAACCCGAACCCTAACACCTAATCCTAACCCGAACCCGAACCCTAACCCGAATCCGAACCCTAACCCTAACCCGAACCCGAATTCTAACCCTAACCCGAACCCGAACCCGAACACTAACCCTAACCCTAACCCGAACCCTAACCCTAACCCGAACCATAACCCTAACCCGAACCCTAACCCTAGCCCTAACCCTAACCCGAACCCGAACCCTAACCCGAAACCTAACCCGAACCCTAACCCTAAACCTAACCCGAACCCTAACCCTAACCCTACCCCGACCCTAATCCGAACCCTAACCCAAACCCTAACCCTAACCCTAACCCGAACACTAACCCTAACACTAACCCTAACCCGAACCCTAACCCTAACCCTAACCCGAATCCTAACCCGAACCCTAACCCTAACCCTAACCCTAACCCCTAACCCTAACCCTAACCCTAACCCTAACCCTAAAACCTAACCCTAACCCGAACCCTA
Organism: Urocyon cinereoargenteus; assembly: GCA_032313775.1. Lineage (NCBI taxonomy): Eukaryota > Metazoa > Chordata > Mammalia > Carnivora > Canidae > Urocyon > Urocyon cinereoargenteus. Next base: position 524,476 of record JAVLSZ010000124.1, read on the forward strand.
ACCCTAACCCTAACCCTAACCCTAACCCGAACCCTAACCCTAAACTTAACCCTAACCCTAACCCTAACTCTAACCCGAACCCGAAACCTAACCCTAACCCTAACCCGAACCCGAACCCTAACCCGAATCCTATCCCGAACCCTAACCCTAACCCGAATCCTAACCCGAACCCTAACCCTAACACGAACCGTAACCCTAACCCGAACCCTAAACTGAACCCTAACCCGAACCCAGCCCGAACCCTAACCCGAACCCTAACCCAAACCCCTAACCCTAACCCTAACCCTAACCCGAATCCTAACCCGAACCCTAACCCTAACCCTAACCCTAACCCCTAACCCTAACCCTAACCCTAACCCTAACCCTAAAACCTAACCCTAACCCTAACCCTAACCCTAACCCTAACCCTAACCCGAACCCTAACCCTAAACTTAACCCTAACCCTAACCCTAACTCTAACCCGAACCCGAACCCTAACCCTAACCCTAACCCGAACCCGAACCCTAACCCGAATCCTATCCCGAACCCTAACCCGTACCCGAACCCTAACCCGAACCCTTACCCTAACCCGAACCCTAACCCGAACCCTAACCCGAACCGTAACCCGAACCCTAACACTAACCCTAACCCTAATCCTAACCCGAACCCTAACCCTAACCCTAACTGGAACCCTAACCCTCACCCTAACCCGAACCCGAACCCTAACCCCTTACCCGATTCCTAACCCTAACCCGAACCCTAACCCGAACCCTAACCCTAAACCTAACCCTAAACCGAACCCTAACCCGAACCCGAACCCTAACCCTAACCCGAACCCTAACCCTAACCCTAAGCCTCACCCGAACCCTAACCCTAACCCGAACCCTAACCCTAACCCTAACCCGAACCCTAACCCTAAACCTAACCCGACCCCTAACCTGAACCCTAACACGAACACTAACCCTAACCCTAACCCTAAACCGAACCCTAACACTAACTCTAACCCGAACCCTAACCCTAACGCGAACCCTAACCCTATCCCGAACCCGAACCCTAACCCTAACCCGAACCCGAACCCTAACCCTAACCCGAAACCTAACCTTAACCCTAACCCTAACCCGAAACCTAAAACTAACCCGAACCCTAACCCTAAACCTAACCCGAACACTAACCCTAACCCGAACCCGAACCCTAACCGTAACCCGAACCCTAACCCTAACCCTAACCATAACCCTAACCCGAACCCTAGCCCTAACCCTAACCTGACCCCTAACCTGAACCCTAACACGAACCCTAACCCTAACCCTAACCCTAACCCGAACCCGAACCCTAACCATAACCCGAACCCTAACCCTAAACCTAACCCTAACCCTAACCCTAACCCGAACCCGAACCCTAACCCTAACCCTAACCCCTTACCCGAATCCTAACCCTAACCCGAACCCGAACCCTAACCTTAACCCGAACCCGAACCCTAACCCTAACCATAACCCGAACCCTAAGCCTAAACCGAACCCGAACCCTAACCCTAACCCGAAACCTAACCCGAACCCAACCCAAACCCGAACCCTAACCCTAACCCGAACCCTAATCCTAACCCTAAACCTAACCTTAACCCGAAACCTAAACCTAACTCGAAACATAACCCTAAACCTAACCCGAACCCTAACCCTAACCCGAACCCGAATCCTAACCGTAACCCGAACCCTAACCCTAACCCTAACCCTAACCCTAACCCGAAACCTAACCCTAACCCTAACCCGAACCCTAACCCTACTCCTAAACCTAACCCGAAACCGAACCCTAACCGGAACCCTAACACGAACCCTGACCCTAACCCTAACCCGAACCCTAACCTTAACCCTAAACCTAACCCGAACCCTAACCCGATCCCTAACCCTAACCCTAACCATAACCCTAACCCGAACCCTAAACCTAACCCTAACCGGAACCCTAACCCTAACCCTAACCCGAACCCGAACCCTAACCCCTTACCCGAATCCTAAACCTAAACGGAACCTTAACCCGAACCCGTACCCTAACCCGAACCCGAACCCTAACCCGAACCCTAAACCTAACCCTAACCCTAACCCGTACCCTAACCCGAACCCTAACCCTAACCCTAACCCGAACCCGAACCCTAACCCGAACCCGAACCCTAACCCGAAACCTTACCCTAACCCTAACCCGAACCCTATCCCGAACCCTAACCCTAAACCTAACCCGAACCCTAACCCTAACCCTAACACAAAATCTAACCCGAACCTAAACCCTAAACCTAACCCTAACCCTAACCCGAACCCGAAACCTAACCCTAACCCTAACACGAACCCTAACCCTAACCCTAACCCGAAACCTACTCCCTAACCCGAACCCGAACCCGTACCCTAATCCTAACCCGAACCCTAACCCTAACCCTAAACCGAACCCTAACCCTAACCCGAACCCTAACCCGAACCCTAACCCGAACCCTAACCCGAACCCTAACCCGAACCCTAACCCTAAACCTAAACCTAACCCTAACCCTAACCCAAACCCGAACCCTAACCCGAACCCTAACCCTAACCCTAACCCCAACCGGAACTCTAACCCTAACCCAAACTCTAACCCTAAACCTAACCCGAACCCGAACCCTAACCCTAACCCTAACCCGAACCCGAACCCTAAACCGAAACCTAACCGTAACCCTAACCCGAACCCTAACCCGAACCCTAACCCTAACCCGAACCCGAACCCTAAACCGAAACATTACCATAACCCTAACCCGAACCCTAACCCTAAACCGAACACGAACCCTAACCCTAACCCGAACCCTAACTCAAACCCTAACCCGAACCCTAACCCGAACCCTAACCCGAACCCTAACCCTAACCCTAACCCGAACCCTAACCCGAACCCTAACCCTAACCCTAACCCGAAACCGAACCTTAACCCTAAACCTAACCCTAAACCTAACCCGAACCCTAACCCTAACCCTAACCCTAACCCGAACTCAAACCCTAACCATAAACCGAACCCTAACCCCTAACCCTAACCCGAACCCGAA
>JAVLSZ010000124.1:532500-540000 GCA_032313775.1 Urocyon cinereoargenteus
AACCCGAACCCTAACCCTAAACCGAACCCGAACCCTAACCCGAACCCGAACCCTAACCCGAAACCTAACACGAACCCTAACCCGAACCCTAACCCGAACCCTAACCCTAACCCTAAGCCGAACCCTAACCCGAACCCTAACCCTAACCCTAACCTGAACACTAACCCTAAACCTAACCCTAATCCTAACCCGAACCCTAACTCTAACCCTAACCCTAACCCTAACCCGAACCCTAACCCTAACCCTAACCCGAACCCTAACCCTAACTCGAACCCTAACCCGAACCCTAACTCTAACCCTAACCCTAACCCTAACCCGAACCCAACCCTAACCCTAACCCGAACCCGAACACTAACCCTAACCCTAACCCGAACACTAACCCTAACTCGAACCCTAACCGGAACCCTAACCCGAACCCGAACCCTAACACCTAACCCTAACCCGAACCCGAACCCTTACCGAACCCGAACCCTAACCCTAACCCTAACCCCCTACCCGAATCCTAACCCTAACCCGAACCCTAACCCGAACCCTACCCTAAGCCTAACCCCGAACCCGAAACCTAACCCTAACCCTAACCTTAACCCGAACCCTATCCCGAATCCTAACCCGAACACGAACCCTAACCCTAACCCGAACCCGAACCCTAACCCTAACCCTAACCGGAATCCTAACCCTAACCCTAAACCGAACCCGAACACTAACCCCTTACCCAAATCCTAACCCTAACCCGAAACCTAACCCGAACCCTAACCCTAAACCTAACCCCGAACCCGAACCCTACCCTAACCCTAACACGAACCCTAACCCGAACCCTAACCCGAACCCGAACCCAAACCCTAACCCGAACCCGAACCCTAACCCTAACCCGAACCCTAACCCTAACCAGAAGCCGAACCCTAACCCTAACCCGAATCCTAACCCGAACCCAACGCAAACCCGAACACTAACCCTAGCCCGAACCCTAACCCTATCCCTAACCCGAAACCTAAACCTTTCCCGAAACATAACCCTAAACCTAACCCGAACCCTAACCCTAACACGAACCCGAACCCTAACCGTAACCCGAACCCTAACCCTAACCCTAACCCTAACCCGAACCCTAACCCGAAACCTAACCCTAACCCTAACCCGAACCCTAAACCCGAAACCTAACCCTAACCCTAACCTGAACACTAACCCCTAACCCTAACCCGAACCCGAACACTAACCCGAAACCGAACCCTAACCAGACCCGAACCCTAACCCAAACCCGAACCCGAAACCGGACCCTAACCTGAACCCTAAACCTAACCCTAACCATAACCCTAACCCTAACCGGAACCCTAACCCTAACCCTCACTCTAACCCTAATCCAAACCCTAACCCGAACCCTAACCCTTACCCTAACCCGAACCCTAACCCGAACCCTAAACCTAAACCTAACCCTAACCCTATCCCGAACCCTAACCCTAAACCTAACCCGAACCCGAACCCTAACCCGAACCAGTACCCTAAACCTAACCCGAACCCTAACCCTAACCCGAACCCTAACCCTAACCCTAACACTAACCCGAAACCTAACCCTAACCCGAACCCTAACCCTAACCCGAACCCTAACCCTAACCCTAACCCGACCCCTAACCTGAATCCTAAACGAACCCTAACCCTAACGCTAACCCTAACCCTAACCCGAACCCTAACCCTAAACCTAACCCGAACCCTAACCCTAACCCGAAACCTAACCCTAAACCTAAACCGAACCGTAACCCTAATCCGAACCCGAACCCTTACCCTAACCCGAAACCTAACCAGAACCCAACGCAAACTCGAACCCTAACCCTAACCCGAACCCTAACCCTAACCCTAACCCTAAAACCTTACCCTAACCCGAACCCTAACCCTAACCCTAACCCTAACCCTAATCCTAACCCGAACCCTAACCCTAAACTTAACCCTAACACTAACCCTAACCCTAACCCGAACCCGAACCCTAAACCTAACCCTAAACCTAAACCTAACCCTAACCCGAACCCTAACACGAACCCTAACCCGAACCCTAACCCGAACCCTAACCCGAACCCTAACCCGAACCCTAACCCGAACCCTAACGCTAACCCGAAACCGAACCCTAACCCGAACACTAACCCTAACCCTAACCCGAACACTAACCCTAACCCTAACCCTAAACTTAACCCTAAACCTAACCCTAACCCGAACCCTAACCCTAACCCTAACTCGAAACCGAACCCTAACCCGAATCCTAACCCTAACCCTAACCCTAACACGAACCCTAACCCGAACACTAACCCTAACCCTAACCCTAAACTTAACCCTAAACCTAACCCTAACCCGAACCCTAACCCTAACCCTAACCCGACCCCTAACCTGAACCCTAACACGAACCCTAACCCTAACCCTAACCCGAACCCGAACCCTAAACCTAACCCTAACCCGAACCCTAACCCTAAACCGAACCCTAACCCTAACACGAACCCTATACCTAAACCTAACCCTAACCCTAACCCTAACCCTAACCCTAACCCGAACCCTAACCCTAACCCTAGCTCTAACCCTAAACCTAACCCTAAACCGAACCCTAACCCTAACCCTCACCGGAACCCTAACCCGAACACTAACACGAACCCTAACCCTAACCCTAAACCTAACCCTAACCCGAACCCTATCCCTAACCCTAACACTAACCCTAACCCTAACCCTTACCCCTAACCCTAACCCTAAAGCGAACCCTAACCCTAAAACCTAACCCTAACCCTAACCCTAACACTAACGCTAATCCTAACCCTAACCCTAACCCTAACCCTAAACCTAACCCTAACCCTTACCCTAACTCTATCCCTAACCCGAACCCTAACCCTAAAACTAACCCGAACACTAAACCTAACACTAACCCGAACCCTAACACGAACCCTAACCCTAACCCTACCCCTAACCCTAACCCTAACCCTAACCCTTACCCGAATCCTAACCCGAACCAGAACCCTAACCCTAACACTAACCTTAACCCTAACCCTAACCCTAACCCTTACCCAAATCCTAACCCTAACCCGAACCCTAAACCGAACCCTAACCCTAACCCCGAACCCGAACCCTAACCCTAACCCTAACCCTAACCCGAACCCTAACCCGAACCCTAACCCGAAACCCAACACTAAACCTAACCCTAACCCGAACCCTAACCTAACCCTAACCCGAACCCGAACCCTAACCCTAACCCGAACCCTAACCCTAACCCTAACCCGAACCCTAACCCGAACCCTAACCCGAACCCTAAAACTAACCCTAACCCGAACCTGAATCCTAACCCTAACCCGAACCCTAACCGTAAACCTAACCCGAACCCTAAACCGAACCCTAACCCGAACCCTAACCCTAACCCTAAACTGAACCCGAACCCGAACCCTTACCCTAACCCTAACCCGAACCCTAACCCTAACCCTAACCCGACCCCTAACCTGAACCCTAACACGAACCCTAACCCTAACCCTAACCCGAACCCGAACCCTAACCCTAACCCTAACCCTAACCCGAACCCTAAACCTAACCTGAACCCTAACCCTAACGCGAACCCTAACCCTAAACCTAACCCTAACCCTAACCCTAACCCTAACCCTAACCCTAACCCGAACCCTAACCCTAACCCTAACTCTAACCCTAAACCTAACCCTAACCTGAACCCTAAACCTAACCCTCACCCGAACCCTAACCCGAACCCTCACCTGAACCCAAACCCGAACCCTAACGCTAACCGGAACCCGAACCCTAACCGAACACTAACCCTAACCCTAACCCTAACCCTAACCCGAACCCTAACCCGAACCCTAAACCGAACCCTAACCCTAACCCTAACCCTAACCCTAACCCTAACCCTAACCGTAACCCGAACCCTAACCCTAACCCTAACCCGACCCCTAAACTGAACCCTAACACGAACCCTAACCCTAACCCTAACCCGAACCCGAAACCTAAACCTAACCCTAACCCGAACCCTAACCCTAACCCGAACCCTAACCCTAACACGAACCCTAAACCTAAACCTAAACCTAACCCTAACCCTAACCCTAACCCTAACCCGAACCCTAACCCTAACCCTAACTCTAACCCTAAACCTAACCCTAACCCGAACCCTAACCCTAACCCTCACCGGAACCCTAACCCGAACCCTAACACGAACCCTAACCCTAACCCTAAACCTAACCCTAACCCGAACCCTATCCCTAACCCTAACACTAACCCTAACCCTAACACTTACCCCTAACCCTAACCCTAAAGCTAACCCTAACCCTAAAACATAACCCTAACCCTAACCCTAACACTAACGCTAACCCTAACCCTAACCCTAACACTAACCCTAACCCGAACCCTAACCCTAACCCTATCCCGAACCATAACCCTAACCCTAACCCTAACCCTAACATTAACCCTAACCCTTACCCGAATCCTAACCCGAACCCGAACCCTAACCCTAACCCTAACCCTAACCCTAACACTTACCCGAATCCTAACCCTAACCCGAACCCTAAACCGAACCCTAACCCTAACCCCGAACCCGAACCCTAACCCTAACCCTAACCCTAACCCGAACCCTAACCCGAACCCTAACCCGAACCCCAACACTAACCCTAACCCTAACCCGAACCCTAACCTAACCCTAACCCGAACCGGAACCCTAACCCTAACCCTAACCCGAACCCTAACCCGAACCCTAACCCGAACCCTAAAACTAACCCTAACCCGAACCCGAACCCTAACCCTAACCCGAACCCTAACCGTAACCCTAACCCGAACACTAAACCGAACCCTAACCCGAACCCTAATCCTAACCCTGAACTGAACCCTAACCCGAACCCTAACCCTAACCCTAACCCGAACCCTAACCCTAACCCGAACCCTAACCCTAACCCTAACCCGACCCCTAACCTGAAACCTAACACGAACCCTAACCCTAACCCTAACCCGAACCCGAACCCTAACCCTAACCCTAACCAGAACCCTAACCCTAACCTGAACCCTAACCCTAACCCGAACCCTAACCTTAACCTAACCCTAACCCTAACCCTAACCCTAACCCGAACCCTAACCCTAACCCTAACTCTAACCCTAAACTTAACCCTAACCTGAACCCTAACCCTAACCCTCACCCGAACCCTAACCCGAACCCTCACCCGAACCCTAACCCGAACCCTAACGCTAACCGGAACCCGAAACCTAACCCGAACACTAACCCTATCCCTAACCCGTACCCTAACCCGAACCCTAAACCTAACCCTAACCCGAACCCTAACGCTAACCGGAACCCGAACCCTAACCCGAACACTAACCCTAACCCTAACCCGAACACTAACCCTAACCCTAACCTGAACCCTAACCCGAACCCTAACCCTAACCCTAACCCTAACCCTAACCCTAATCCTAATCCGAACACTAACCCTAACCCTAACCGGAACACTAACCATAACCCTAACCCGAACCCGAAACCTAACCCCTTACCCGAATCCTAACCCTAACCCGAACCCTAACCCGAACCCTAACCCTAACCCCGAACCCGATCCCTAACCCTAACCCTTACCCTAACCCGAAACCTAACCCGAACCCTAACCCGAACCCCGAACCCGAACCCTAACCCTAACCCTAACCCAAACCATAACTCCTAACCCGAACCCGAACCCTAACCCTAACCCGAACCCTAACCCTAACCCTAACCCGACCCCTAACCCGAACCCTAACCCGAACCCTAAACCTAACCCTAACCCGAACCCTAACCCTAACCCGAACCCTAACCCTAACCCTAACCCGAACCCTAACCCGAACCCTAAACCGAACCCTAACCCTAACCCAAACCGAACCCTATCCCGAACCCTAACCCTAACCCTAACCCGAACCCTAACCCTAACCCTTACCCTAACCCTAACCCTAACCCGAACCCTAACCCTAACCCTAACCCTAACCCTAACCCGAACCCTAACCCTAAACCTAACCCGACCCCTAACCTGAACCCTAACACGAACCCTAACCCTAACCCTAACCCGAACCCGAAACCTAAACCTAACCCTAACCCGAACCCTAACCCTAACCCGAACCCTAACCCTAAACCGAACCCTAAACCTAAACCTAACCCTAACCCTAACCCTAACCCTAACCCTAACCCTAACCCGAACCCTAACCCTAACTCTAACTCTAACCCTAAACCTAACCCGAAACCGAACCCTAACCCTAACCCTCACCGGAACCCTAACCCGAACCCTAACACGAACCCTAACACTAACCCTAACCGGAACCCTAACCCTAACCCTAACCGGATCCCGAAACCTAACCACTTACCCGAATCCTAACCCTAACCCGAACCCTAAACCGAACCCTAACCCTAACCACGAACCCGAACCCTAACCCTAACCCTAACCCGAACCCTAAACCGAACCCTAACCCGAACCCCAACACTAACCCTAACCCTAACCCGAACCCTAACCTAACCCTAACCCGAACCCGAACCCTAACCCTAACCCGAACCATAACCCTCACCCTAACCCTAACCCGAACCCTAACCCGAATCCTAACCCGAACCCTAACACTAACCCTAACCCTAACCCGAACCCTAACCTAACCGGAACCCTAACCCTAACCCAAAACCGAACCCTAAACCGAACGCTAACCCGAACCCTAACCCTAAGCCTAAACTGAACCTTAACCCGAACCCTAACCCTAACCCTAACCCGAACCTTAACCATAACCCTTACCCTAACCCTAACCCTAACCCGAACCCTAACCCTAACCCTAACCCTAAACCTAACCCGAACCCTAACCCTAACCCTAACCCGACCCCTAACCTGAACCCTAACACCAACCCTAAACCTAACCCTAACCCGAACCCGAACCCTAACCCTAACCCTAACCCGAACCCTAACACTAACCTGAACCCTAACCCGAACCCGAAACCTAACCCTAAACCTAACCCTAACCCTAACCCTAAACCTAACCCTAACCCGAACCCTAACCCTAACCCTAACTCTAACCCTAAACCTAACCCTAACCTGAACCCTAACACTAACCCTCACCCGAACCCTAACCCGAACCCTAACCCTAACCCTAACCCGAACCCTAACGCTAACCGGAACCCGAACCCTAACCCGAACACTAACCCTAACCCTAACCCGAACCCTAACCCGAACCCTAACCCTAACCCTAACCCGAACCCTAACGCTAACCGGAACCCGAACCCTAACCCGAACACTAACCCTAACCCTAACCCGAACACTAACCCTAACCCTAACCGGAACACTAACCCTAACCCTAAACCGAACCCGAAACCTAACCCCTTATCCGAGTCCTAACCCTAACCCGAACCCTAACCCGAACCCTAACCCTAACACCGAACCCGAACCCTAACCCTAACCCTAACCCTAAACCGAACCCTAACCCGAAACCTAACCCGAACCCCGAACCCGTACCCTAACCCTAACCCTAACCCTAACCCGAACCCTAACCCGAACCCTAAGCCAACCC
>JAVLSZ010000124.1:545000-560000 GCA_032313775.1 Urocyon cinereoargenteus
CCCGAACCCTAACCCTAACCCTACCCGAACCCTAATCCGAACCCTAACCCTAACCCTAACCCGAACCCTAACCCTAACCCTAACCCAAACCCTAAGCCGAAACCTAAACCTAACCCTAACCCTAACCCTAACCCGAAACCTAACCCTAACCCTTACCCTAACCCGAACCCGAACCCTAACCCGAACCCGAACCCTAACCCAAACCCGAACCCGAACCCGAAACCTAACCCTAACCCGAACCCTAACCCTAACCCTAACCTAAACCTAACCCTAACCCGAACCCTAACCCTAACCCTAACTCTAACCCTAAACCTAACCCTAACCCGAACCCTAACCCTAACCCTAAGCCGAACCCTAACCCGAAACCTAACCCGAACCCTAACCCTAACCCTAACCCTAACCCGAACCCTAAACCTAACCCGAAACCTAACCCTAACCCTAAACCTAACCCGATCCCTACCCCGAACCCTAACCCGAACCCTATCCCTAACTCTAACCCGAACCCTAACCCGAACCCTAACACGAACCCTAACCCTAAACCTAACCCTAACCCGAACCCTAACCCGAACCCTAACCCGAAACCTAAACCTAACCCGAAACCTAACCCGAACCCAACCCTAACCCGAGCCCTAACCCTAACCCGAACCCTAACCCTAACACTAACCCTAACCCAAAATCTAAACCTAACCCGAACCCGAACCCTAAACCTATCCCGAACCCTAACCCTAACACTAACCCGAACCCTAACCGTAACCCGAACACTAACCCTAACCCTAAACCGAACCCTAACCCTAAACCGAACCCTAACCCTAACCCGAACCCTTACCCGAACCCTAACCCTAACCCTAACCTGAACACTAACACCTAGCCCTTACCCGAACCCGAAACCTAACCCTAACCCGAACCCGAACCCGAACCCTAACCCGAACCCGAACCCGAACCCTAACCCTAAACCGAACCCTAACCCTAACCCTAACCCTAACCCTAACCCTAACCGGAACTCTAACCCTAACCCTAACTCTAACCCTAAACATAACCCTAACCCGAACCCTAACCCTAACCCGAACCCGAACCCGAACCGTAAACCGAAACCTAACCCTAACCCTAACTCGAACCCTAACCCTAAGCCGAACCCGAATCATAAACCTAACCCGAACCCTAACCCGAACGCTAACCCGAACCCTAACCCGAACCCTAACCCTAACCCTAACCCTAACCCTAACCCGAACCCTAACCCTAAACCTAAACCTAAACATAACCCTAACCCTAACCCTAACCCGAAACCTAACCCGAACCCTAACCCTAAACCTAACCCTAACCGGAACTCTAACCCTAACCCTAACTCTAACCCTAAACATAACCCTAACCCGAACCCGAACCCTAACCCGAACCCTAACCCTAAGCCGAACCCTAAACCTAACCCTAACCCTAACCCTAAACCGAACCCTAACCCTAACCTTAACCCTAACCCGAACCCGAACCCTAACCCGAACCCGAACCCTAACCCAAACCCGAACCCGAACCCGAACCCGATCCCTAACCCGAACCCGAACCCTAAGCCGAAACCTAACCCTAACACTAATCCGAACCCTAACCCTAACCCGAACCCGAACACTAATCCGAACCCTAACCCTAACCCTAACCCGAACCCTAAACCTAACCCTAACCCAAACCCTAAGCCGAACCCTAAAACTAACCCTAACCCAAACCCTAAACCGAACCCTAAACCTAACCCTAAAAATAACCCCAACCCGATCCCTAACCCGAACCCTAACCCGAACCCGAACCCTAACCCAAAACCGAACCCGAACCCGAACCCTAAGCCTAACCCAAACCCTAACCCTAAACCTAACCCTAACCCTAACCCGAACCCTAACACTAACCCTAACTCTAACCCTAAACCTAACCCTAACCCGAACCCTAACCCTAATCCTAACCCGAACCCTAACCCGAACCCAAACCCGAACCCTAACCTTAACCCTAACACTAACCCTAAACCGAACACTAACCCTAACCCGAACCCTAACACAAACCCTAACCCTAATCCGAAACTTAACCCGAACCCTAACCCGAACCCTAACCCTAACCCTAACCTGACCCCTAACCCGAACCCTAACACGAACCCTAAACCTAAACCTAACCCTAATCCGAACCCTAACCCGAACCCGAACCCTAAACCGAAACCTAACCCTAACCCTAACCCGAAACCTAACCCTAACCCGAACCCGAACCATAAACCTAACCCGAACCCTAACCCGAACCCTAACCCGAACCCTAACCCGAACCCTAAACCGAACCCTAACCCTAACCCTAACCCGAACCCTAACCAGAACCCTAACCCTAACCCTAACACGAAACCTAACCCTAACCCTAAACCTAACCCTAACCCGAACCCTAACCCTAACCCTAACCCTAACCCTAACCCGAACACTAAACCTAACCCTAACCCGAACCCTAACCCCTAACCCTAACCCGAACCCGAAAACTAACCCGAACCCTAACCCTAACCCTAACCCGAACCCTAACCCTAACTCTAAACCTAACCCTAACCCTAACCCGAACCCTAACACTAACCCTAACCCTAACCCTAACCCGAACACTAACCCTAACCCTAACCCGAACCCTAACCCCTAACCCTAACCGAACCCGAACCCTAACCCAAACCCGAACCCTAACCCTAACCCTAACCCTACCCGAACCCTAGCGCTAAACCGAAACCGATCCCTAAACCTTATGCTAAACCTAACGCTAACCCGAACACTAACCCTAAACCTAACCCGAACCCTAAACCTAACCTTAACCCTAATCCTAACCCGAACCCTAACCCTAACCCTAACCGGAACCCTAACCCTAACCCGAACCCGAACCCGAACCCTAACCCCTTACCCGAATCCTAACCCTAACCCGAAAACTAACCCGAACCCTAACCCTAAACCTAACCCCGAACCCTAATCCGAACCCTAACCCTAACCCTAACCCGAACAATAAACCTAACCCTAACCCAAAACCTAAGCCGAACCCTAAACCTAACCCTAACCCTAACCCTAACCCGAACCCTAACCCTAACCCTAACCCTAACCCGAACCCGAACCCTAACCGGAACCCGAACCCTAACCCGAACCCGAACCCTAACCCAAACCGGAACCCGAACCCGAACCCTAACCCTAACCCGAACCCTAACCCTAACCCTAACCCTAACCCGAACCCTAACCCTAACCCTAACTCTAACCCTAAACCTAAACCTAACCCGAACCCTAACCCTAACACTAACCGAACCCTAACCCTAACCCGAAAACTAACCCTAACCCTAACACGAACCCTAACGCTAACCCGAACCCGAACACTAACCCTCCCCGAAACCTAACACGAACCCAACCCAAACCCGAACCCGAAACCTAACCCTAACCCAACCCTAACATTAACCCTAACCCTAACCCGAACCCTAACCCTAACCCTAACTCTAACCCTAAACCTAACCCTAACCCTAACCCTAAACCTAACCCTAAACCTAACCCTAACCCTAACCCGAAACCTAACCCGAAACCTAACCCTAACCCTAACCCTAACCCGAACCCTAACCCTAACCCTAACCCGAACCCGAACCCTAACCCGAACCCGAACCCTAACCCGAAACCTAACCCGAACCCTAACCGGAACCCTAACCCTAACCCGAAACCTAACCCGAACCCTAACCCTAACCCTAACCCTAACCCTAACCCGAACCCTAAACCTAACCCTAACCCAAACCCTAAGCCGAACCCTAAACCTAACCCTAACCCTAACCCTAACCCGAACCCTAACCCTAACCCTAACCCTAACCCGAACCCGAACCCTAACCCGAACCCGAACCCTAACCCAAACCCGAACCCGAGCCCGAACCCTAACCCTAACCGGAACCCTAACCCTAACCCTAACCTAACCCTAACACTAACCCGAACCCTAACCCTAACCCTAACTCTAACCGTAAACCTAACCCTAACCCGAACCCTAACCCTAACCCTAACCTGAACCCTAACCCGAACCCTAACCCGAACCCTAAACCTAACCCTAACCCTAACCCGAACCCTAAACCTAACCCGAAACCTAACCCAAACCCTAACCCTAACCCGAAACCTAACCCGAACCCTAACCCGAACCCTATCCCTAACCCTAACCTGACCCCTAACCCGAACCCTAACACGAACCCTAACCCTAAACCTAACCCTAACCCGAACCCTAACCCTAACCCTAACCCGAACCCTAACCCTATCCCGAAACCTAAACCTAACCCTAACCCGAACCCTAACCGTAACCCGAACCCGAACCCTAACCCTAACCCGAAACCTAACCCGAACCCTAACCCTAGCCCGAACCCTAACCCTAACCCTAACCCTAACCCAAAACCTAAACCTAACCCGAACCCGAACCCTAAACCTAACCCGAACCCTAACCCTAACACTAACCCGAACCCTAACCGTAACCCGAACCCTAACCCTAACCCTAAACCGAACCCTAACCCTAACCCGAACCCTAACCCCAACCCTAACCCGAACCCTTGCCCGAACCCTAACCCTAACCCTAACCTGAACACTAACCCCTAACCCTTCCCCGAACCCGAAACCTAACCCTAACCCGAACCCGAACCCGAACCCTAACCCGAACCCGAACCCGAACCCTAAACCTAGCCCTAACCCGAACCCTAACCCTAACTCTAACCCTAACCCTAACCCTAACCGGAACTCTAACACTAACCCTAACTCTAACCCTAAACCTAACCCTAACCCGAACCCTAACCCTAACCCGAACCCGAACCCGAACCGTAATCCGAAACCTAACCCTAACCCTAACTCGAACCCTAACCCTAAGCCGAACCCGAACCATAAACCTAACCCGAACCCTAACCCGAACGCTAACCCGAACCCTAAACCGAACCCTAACCCTAACCCTATCCCTAACCCGAACCCTAACCCTAAATCTAACCCTAAACCTAACCCTAACCCTAACCCGAATCCTAACCCGAAACCTAACCCTAAACCTAACCCGAACCCTAACCCTAACCCTAACCCGAACCCGAACCCTAACCCGAACCCGAACCCTAAGCCGAAACCTAACCCTAACCCTAATCCGAACCCTAAACCTAAACCGAGCCCGAACCCTAATCCGAACCCTAACCCTAACCCTAACCCGAACCCTAAACCTAACCCTAACCCAAACCCTAAGCCGAACCCTAAAACTAACCCTAACCCAAACCCAAACCCGAACCCTAAACCTAACCCTAAAACTAACCCTAACCCGAACACTAACCCTAACCCGAACCCTAAACCTAACCCTAAACCTAACCCTAACCCTAATCCGAAACTTAACCCGAACCCTAACCCGAACACTAACCCTAACCCCAACCTGACCCCTAACCCGAACCCTAACACGAACCCTAACCCTAAACCTAACCCTAATCCGAACCCTAACCCTAACCCTAACCCTAACCCGAAACCGAACCCTAAACCGAAACGTAACACTAACCCTAACCCGAAACCTAACCCTAACCCGAACCCGAACCATAAACCTAACCCGAACCCTAACCCGAATCCTAACCCGAACCCTAACCCGAACCCTAAACCGAACCCTAACCCTAACCCTAACCCGAACCCTAACCAGAACCCTAACCCTAACCCTAACCCGAACCCTAACCCTAACCCTAAACCTAACCCTAGCCCCAACCCTAACCCTAACCCTAACCCTAACCCTAACCCGAACCCTAACCCCTAACCCTAACCCGAACCCGAACCCTAACCCGAACCCTAACCCTAACCCTAACCCGAACCCTAACCCTAACCCTAAACCTAACCCTAACCCGAACCCTAACCCTAACCCTAAACCTAACCCTAACCCGAACACTAACCCTAACCCTAAACCGAACCCTATCCCCTAACCCTAACCCGAACCCGAACCCTAACCCTAACCCGAACCCTAACCCTAACCCTAACACTAACCCGAAACCTAACCCGAACCCTAACCCTAACCCTAACCCGAACCCTAACGCTAACCCTAACCCGAACCCTAACCTGAAACCTAACACGAACCCTAACCCTAACGCTAACCCTAACCCTAACCCGAACCCTAACCCTAACCCTAACCCGAACCCTAACCCTAACCCGAAACCTAACCCTAACCCTAACCCGAACCCTAACCCTAACCCTAAACCTAACACTAACCCGAACCCTAACCCTAACCCTAACCCGAAACCTAACCCGAACCCAACCCAAACCCGAACCCTAACCCTAACCCGAACCCTAACCATAACCCTAACCCGAAACCTAAACCTAACCCGAACCCTAACCCTAAACCTAACCCGAAACCTAACCCTAACCCTAACCCGAACCATAACCGTAACCCGAACCCTAACCCTAAACATAACCCTAACCCTAACCCTAACCCGAACCCTAACCCTAACCTTAACCAGAACCCTAACCCGAACCCAAACCATAACCCTAACCTGAACACTAACCCCTAACCCTAACCCGAACCCGAACCCTTACCCGAAAACGAACCCTAAACCTAACACTAACACTAAACCTAACGCCTAACCCTAACCCGAACCCTAAACCTAACCCTAACCCTAACCCTAACCCTAACCCGAACCCTAACCCTAACCCTAACCCTAACCCTAACCCGAACCCTAACCCTAAACCTAACCCTAAACCTAACCCTAACCAGAACCCTAACCCTAACCCTAACCCGAACCCTAACCCGAACCCTAACCAGAACCCTAACACTAACCCTAACCCTAACCCTAACCCGAACCCTAACCCTAACCCGAAACCTAACCCTAACCCTAACACAAACCCTAACCCTAACCCTAACCCGAACCATAACCGTAACCCGAACCCTAACCCTAAACATAACCCTAACCCTAACCCTAACCCGAACCCTAACCCTAACCTTAACCAGAACCCTAACCCGAACCCAAACCATAACCCTAACCTGAACACTAACCCCTAACCCTAACCCGAACCCGAACCCTTACCCGAAAACGAACCCTAAACCTAACACTAACACTAAACCTAACGCCTAACCCTAACCCGAACCCTAAACCTAACCCTAACCCTAACCCTAACCCTAACCCGAACCCTAACCCTAACCCTAACCCTAACCCTAACCCGAACCCTAACCCTAAACCTAACCCTAAACTTAACCCTAACCAGAACCCTAACCCTAACCCTAACCCGAACCCTAACCCGAACCCTAACCAGAACCCTAACACTAACCCTAACCCTAACCCTAACCCGAACCCTAACCCTAACCCGAAACCTAACCCTAACCCTAACACAAACCCTAACCCGAACCCTAACCCGAATCCTAACCCGAACCCTAACCCTAACTATACCTGACCCCTAACCCGAACCCTAACACGAACCCTAACAATAAACCTAACCCTAACCCGAACCCTAACCCTAACCCGAAACCTAACCCTAACCCTAACCCAAAACCTAAACCTAACCC
Source organism: Urocyon cinereoargenteus (assembly GCA_032313775.1). Lineage (NCBI taxonomy): Eukaryota > Metazoa > Chordata > Mammalia > Carnivora > Canidae > Urocyon > Urocyon cinereoargenteus. Next base: position 552,480 of record JAVLSZ010000124.1, read on the forward strand.
GAACCCGAACCCTAACCCTAACCCGAAACCTAACCCGAACCCAACCCAACCCGAACCCTAACCCTAACCCTAACCCTAACCCGAAACCTAAATCTAACCCGAACTCAAACCCTAAACCTAACCCGAACCCTAACCCTAACACTAACCCGAACCCTAACCGTAACCCGAACACTAAAGCTAACCCTAACCCGAACCCTAACCCTAACGCGAACCCTAACCCTAACCCTAACCCGAACCCTAACCCGAACCCTAACCCTAACCCTAACTTGAACACTAACCCCTAACCCTGACCCGAACCCGAACTCTTACCCGAACCCGAAACCTAACCCTAACCGGAACCCGAACCCAAACCCTAAACCGAACCCGAACCCGAACCCTAACCCTAACCCTAACCCGAACCCTAACCCTAACCCTATCCTAACCCTAACCCTAACCGGAACTCTAACCATAACCCTAACTCTAACCCTAAAACTAACCCTAACCCGAACCCTAACCCTAACCCGAACCCGAACCGTAAACCGAAACCTAACCCTAACCCGAACCCTAACCCTAACCCGAACCCGAACCATAAACCTAACCCGAAACCAAACCCGAACCCTAACCCGAACCCTAACCCGAACCCTAACCCTAACCGTAACCCTAACCCGAACCCTAACCCTAAACCTAACCGTAACCCGAAACCAAACCCTAACCCTAACCCGAACCCTAACCCTAACCCGAACCCTAACCCTAACCCTAACCCGAACCCTAACCCTAACCCGAACCCGAACCCTAACCCTAACCCGAATCCTAACCCGAACCCAACCCTAACCCGAACCCTAAACCTAACCCTAACCCTAACCCTAACCCTAACCCTAACCCGAAACCTAAACCTAACCCGAACCCTAACCCTAACCCTACCCGAACCCTAACCCTAACACTAACCCGAACCCTAACCGTAACCCGAACCCTAACGCTAACCCTAAACCGAACCCTAACCCTAACCCGAACCCTAACCCTAAACCTAACCCGAACCCTAACCCGAACCCTAACCCTAAACCTAACCTGAACACTAACCCCTAACCCTAACCCGAACCCGAACCCTTACCCGAACCCGAAACCTAACCCTAACCCGAACCCGAACCCAAACCCTAACCCAAACCCTAACCCGAACCCTAACCCTAACTCGAACCCTAACCCTAAATCTAACACTAACCCTAACCGTAACCCTAACACTAACCCTAACCCGAACCGTAACACTAAACCTAACCCTAACCCTAACCCTAACACTAACCCTAACCCTAACCCTAACCCGAACCCTAACCCTAACCCTAACTCTAACCCTAAACCTAAACCTAACCCGAACCCTAACCCTAACCCTAACCGAACCCTAACCCTAACCCGAAAACTAACCCTAACCCTAACACGAACCCTAACGCTAACCCGAACCCGAACATTAACCCTACCCGAAACCTAACACGAACCCAACCCAAACCCGAACCCGAACCCTAACCCTAACCCAACCCTAACATTAACCCTAACCCTAACCCGAACCCTAACCCTAACCCTAACTCTAACCCTAAACCTAAACCTAACCCTAACCCTAAACCTAACCCTAAATCTAACGCTAACCCTAACCCGAACCCTAACCCGAACCCTATCCCTAACCCTAACCTGACCCCTAACCCGAACCCTAACACGAACCCTAACCCTAAACCTAACCCTAACCCGAACCCTAACCCTAACCCTAACCCGAACCCTAACCCTATCCCGAAACCTAAACCTAACCCTAACCCGAACCCTAACCGTAACCCGAACCCGAACCCTAACCCTAACCCGAAACCTAACCCGAACCCTAACCCTAACCCGAACCCTAACCCTAACCCTAACCCTAACCCAAAACCTAAACCTAACCCGAACCCGAACCCTAAACCTAACCCGAACCCTAACCCTAACACTAACCCGAACCCTAACCGTAACCCGAACCCTAACCCTAACCCTAAACCGAACCCTAACCCTAACCCGAACCCTAACCCCAACCCTAACCCGAACCCTTACCCGAACCCTAACCCTAACCCTAACCTGAACACTAACCCCTAACCCTTCCCCGAACCCGAAACCTAACCCTAACCCGAACCCGAACCCGAACCCTAACCCGAACCCGAACCCGAACCCTAACCCTAGCCCTAACCCGAACCCTAACCCTAACTCTAACCAAAACCCTAACCCTAACCGGAACTCTAACCCTAACCCTAACTCTAACCCTAAACCTAACCCTAACCCGAACACTAACCCTAACCCGAACCCTAAACCTAACCCTAAACCTAACCCTAACCCTAACCCTAACCCTAATCCGAAACTTAACCCGAACCCTAACCCGAACCTTAACCCTAACCCCAACCTGACCCCTAACCCGAACCCTAACACGAACCCTAACCCTAAACCTAACCCTAATCCGAACCCTAACCCTAACCCTAACCCGAAACCGAACCCTAAACCGAAACGTAGCACTAACCCTAACCCGAAACCTAACCCTAACCCGAACCCGAACCATAAACCTAACCCGAACCCTAACCCGAACCCTAACCTGAACCCTAACCCGAACCCTAAACCGAACCCTAACCCTAACCCTAACCCGAACCCTAACCAGAACCCTAACCCTAACCCTAACCCGAACCCTAACCCTAACCCTAAACCTAACCCTAACCCGAACCCTAACCCTAACCCTAACCCTAACACTAACCCGAACCCTAACCCCTAACCCTAACCAGAACCCGAACCCTAACTCGAACCCTAACCCTAACCCTAACCCGAACCCTAACCCTAACCCTAAACCTAACCCTAACCCGAACCCTAACCCTAACCCTAACCCTAACCCTAACCCGAACACTAACCCTAACCCTAAACCGAACCCTATCTCCTAACCCTAACCCGAACCCGAACCCTAACCCTAACCCGAACCCTAACCCTAACCCTAACCCTAACACTAACCCGAACCCTAACCCGAACCCTAACCCTAACCCTAACCCGAACCCTAACGCTAACCCTAACCCGACCCCTAACCTGAAACCGAACACGAACCCTAACCCTAACGCTAACCCTAACCCTAACCCGAACCCTAACCCTAACCCTAACCCGAACCCTAACCCTAACCCGAAACCTAACCCTAACCCTAACCCGAACCCTAACCCTAACCCTAAACCTAACCCTAACCCGAACCCTAACCCTAACCCTAACCCGAACCCTAACCCGAACCCAACCGAAACCCGAACCCTAACCCTAACCCTAACCCTAACCATAACCCTAACCCTAACCCGAAACCTAAACCTAACCCGAACCCTAACCCTAAACCTAACCCGAACCCTAACCCTAACCCTAACCCGAACCATAACCGTAACCCGAACCCTAACCCTAAACATAACCCTAACCCTAAACCTAACCCTAACCCGAACCCTAAACCTAACCTTAACCAGAACCCTAACCCGAACCCAAACCATAACCCTAACCTGAACACTAACCCCTAACCCTAAGCCGAACCCGAACCCTTACCCGAAAACGAACCCTAAACCTAACACTAACACTAAACCTAACGCCTAACACTTACCCGAACCCTAAAACTAACCCTAACCCTAACCCTAACCCTAACCCGAACCCTAACCCTAACCCTAACCCTAACCCTAACCCGAACCCTAACCCTAAACCTAACCCTAAACCTAACCCTAACCAGAACCCTAACCCTAACCCTAACCCGAACCCTAACCCGAAACCTAACCAGAACCCTAACACTAACCCTAACCCTAACCCTAACCCGAACCCTAACCCTAACCCGAACCCTAACCCTAACCCTAACACAAACCCTAACCCGAACCCTAACCCGAATCCTAACCCGAACACTAACCCTAACTATACCTGACCCCTAACCCGAACCCTAACACGAACCCTAACAATAAACCTAACCCTAACCCGAACCCTAACCCTAACCCGAAACCTAACCCTAACCCTAACCCAAAACCTAAACCTAACCCGAACCCGAACCCTAACCCTAACCCGAAACCTAACCCGAACCCAACCCTAAACCGAACCCTAACCCTAACCCTAACCCGAAACCTAAACCTAACCCGAACCCAAACCCTAAAACTAACCCGAACCCTAACCCTAACACTAACCCGAACCCTAACCGTAACCCGAACACTAACGCTAACCCTAACCCGAACCCTAACCCTAACGCGAACCCTAACCCTAACCCTAACCCGAACCCTAACCCGAACCCTAACCCTAACCCTAACCTGAACACTAACCCCTAACCCTGACCCGAACCCGAACTCTTACCCGAACCCGAAACCTAACCCTAACCGGAACCCGAACCCAAACCCTAAACCGAACCCGAACCCGAACCCTAACCCTAACCCTAACCCGAACCCTAACCCTAACCCTATCCTAACCCTAACCCTATCCGGAACTCTAACCATAACCCTAACTCTAACCCTAAAACTAACCCTAACCCGAACCCTAACCCTAACCCGAACCCGAACCCTAACCCGAACCCGAACCATAAACCTAACCCGAAACCAAACCCGAACCCTAACCCGAACCCTAACCCGAACCCTAACCCTAACCGTAACCCTAACCCGAACCCTAACCCTAAACCTAACCGTAACCCGAAACCTAACCCTAACCCTAACCCGAACCCTAACCCTAACCCGAACCCTAACCCTAACCCTAACCCGAACCCTAACCCTAACCCGAACCCGAACCCTAACCCTAACCCGAATCCTAACCCGAACCCAACCCTAACCCGAACCCTAACCCTAACCCTAACCCTCACCCTAACCCTAACCCGAAACCTAAACCTAACCCGAACCCTAACCCTAACCCTACCCGAACCCTAACCCTAACACTAACCCGAACCCTAACCGTAACCCGAACCCTAACGCTAACCCTAAACCGAACCCTAACCCAAACCCGAACCCTAACCCTAACCCTAACCCGAACCCTAACCCGAACCCTAACCCTAAACCTAACCTGAACACTAACCCCTAACCCTAACCCGAACCCGAACCCTTACCCGAACCCGAAACCTAACACTAACCCGAACCCGAACCCAAACCCTAACCCGAAACCGAACCCGAACCCTAACCCTAACCCAAACCCGAACCCTAACCCTAACCCTATCCTAACCCTAACCCTAACCGGAACTCTAACCCTAACCCTAACTCTAACCCTAAACCTAACCCTAAACCGAACCCTAACCCTAACCCGAACCCTAACCCTAACCCTAACCCGAACCCTAACCCTAACCCGAAACCACCCCTAACCCTAACCTGAACCCTAACGCTAAACCGAACCTGAACCCTAACCCTAACCCGAAACCTAACCCGAACCCAACACAAACCCGAACCCTAACCCAAACCCGAACCCTAACCATAACCCTAACCCTAACCCGAAACCTAAACCTAACCCGAACCCTAACCCTACACCTAACCCGAACCCTAACCCTAACCCTAAACCGAACCCTAACCGTAAGCCGAACCCTAACCCTAACCCGAACCCTAACCCTAACCCTAACCCGAACCCGAACCCTAACCCTAACCCTAACCAGAACCCTAACCCGAACCCAAACCATAACCCTAACCTGAACACTAACCCCTAACCCTAACCCGAACCCGAACCCTTACCCGAAAACGAACCCTAAACCTAACACTAACCCTAACCCTAACCCCTAACCCTAACCCGAACGCTAACCCTAACCCTAACCCTAACCCGAACCCTAACCCTAACCCTAAACCTAACCCTAACCCGAACCCTAACCCTAACCCGAACCCTAACCCTAACCCTAACCCGAACCCTAACCCTAACCCGAACCCGAACCCTAACCCTAACCCGAATCCTAACCCGAACCCAACCCTAACCCGAACCCTAACCCTAACCCTAACCCTAACCCTAACCCTAACCCAAAACCTAAACCTAACCCGAACCCTAAACCTAACCCTACCCGAACCCTAACCCTAACACTAACACGAACCCTAACCGTAACCCGAACCCTAACGCTAACCCTAAACCGAACCCTAACCCTAACCGGAACCCTAACCCTAACCCTAACCCGAACCCTAACCTGAACCCTAACCCTAAACCTAACCTGAACACTAACCCCTAACCCTAACACGAACCCGAACCCTTACCCGAACCCGAAACCTAACCCTAACCCGAACCCGAACCCAAAACCTAACCCGAACCCGAACCCGAACCCTAACCCTAACCCTAACCCGAACCCTAACCCTAACCCTATCCTAACCCTAACGCTAACCGGAACTCTAACCCTAACCCTAACTCTAACCCTAAACCTAACCCTAACCCGAACCCTAACCCTAACCCGAACCCTAACCCTAACCCTAACCCTAACACTAACCCGAACCCTAACCCGAACCCTAACCCTAACCCTAACCCGAACCCTAACCCTAACCCGAAACCACCCCTAACCCTAACCTGAACCCTAACGCTAACCCGAACCCTAACCCTAACCCTAAACCGAACCCTAACCGTAAGCCGAACCCTAACCCTAACCCGAACCCTAACCCTAACCCTAACCCGAACCCGAACCCTAACCCTAACCCTAACCAGAACCCTAACCCGAACCCAAACCATAACCCTAACCTGAACACTAACCCCTAAACCTAACCCGAACCCGACCCTTACCCGAAAACGAACCCTAAACCTAACACTAACCCTAACCCTAACCCCTAACCCTAACCCGAACGCTAACCCTAACCCTAACCCTAACCCGAACCCTAACCCTAACCCTAAACCTAACCCTAACCTGAACCCTAACCCTAACCCTAACCCTAACCCTAACCCGAACACTAACCCTAACCCTAAACCGAACCCTAACCCCTAACCCTAACCCGAACCCGAACCCTAACCCTAACCCGAACCCTAACCCTAACCCTAACCCTAACCCTAACACTAACCCGAACCCTAACCCGAACCCTAACCCTAACCCTAACCCGAACCCTAACCCTAACCCGAAACCACCCCTAACCCTAACCCGAACCCTAACCCTAACCCTAACCCGAACCCGAACCCTAACCCTAACCCTAACCAGAACCCTAACCCGAACCCAAACCATAACCCTAACCTGAACACTAACCCCTAACCCTAACCCGAACCCGAACCCTTACCCGAAAACGAACCCTAAACCTAACACTAACCCTACCCTAACCCCTAACCCTAACCCGAACGCTAACCCTAACCCTAACCCTAACCCGAACCCTAACCCTAACCCTAAACCTAACCCTAACCCGAACCCTAACCCTAACCCGAACCCTAACCCTAACCCTAACCCGAACCCTAACGCTAACCCTAACCCGACCCCTAACCTGAAACCTAACACGAACCCTAACCCTAACGCTAACCCTAACCCTAACCCGAACCCTAACCCTAAACCTAACCCGAACCCTAACCCTAACCCTAATCCGAACCCTACCGTAACCCGAACCCTAACCCTAACCCTAACCCTAACCCTAACCCTAACCCGAACCCTAACCC
>JAVLSZ010000124.1:577500-582500 GCA_032313775.1 Urocyon cinereoargenteus
ACCTAACTCTAACCCGAACCCTAAACCTAACCCTAACCCGAAACCTAACCCTAACCGAAACCTAACCCTAACCCTAACCCGAAACCTAACCCTAACCCGAACCAGAACCCTAACCCTAACCGGAAACCTAACCCGAACCCAGCCCTAACCCGAACCCTAACCCTTACCCTAACCTGAACACTAACCACTAACCCTAACCCGAAACCGAACCCTGACCCGAACCCGAACCCTAACCCGAACCCGAACCCTAACCCGAACCCAAACCCTAACCCTAACCCTAACCCGAACCCGAACCCTAACCCTAACCGGAACTCTAACCATAACCCAAACTCTAACCCTAAACCTAACCCTAACCCGAACCCTAACCCTAACCCTAACCCGAACCCGAACCCTAAACCGAAACTTAACCCTAAACCTAACCCGAACACTAACCCTAACCCGAACCCGAACCATAAAACTAACCCGAACCCGAACCCTAACCCGAACCCGAACCCTAACCCGAAACCTAACCATAACCCTAACCCGAACCCTAACCCTAACCCGTACCCTAACCCGAACCCTAACCCGAACCCTAACCCTAACCCTAGCCCGAACCCTAATCCGAACCCTAACCCTAACCCTAACCCGAACACTAACCCTAACCCTAACCCAAACCCTAAGCCGAAACCTAAACCTAACCCTAACCCAAACCCTAAGCCGAACCCTAACCCTAACCCTAACTCTAACCCGCCCCGAACCCTAACCCGAACCCGAACCCTAACCCGAACCCGAACCCTAACCCAAACCCGAACGCGAACCCGAACCCTAACCCTAACCCTAACCTGAACCCTAACCCTAACCCGAACCCTAACACTAACCCTCACTCTAACCCTAAACCAAACCCGAACCCGAACCCTAACCCTAACCCTAACCCGAAGCCTAAACATAACCCTAACCTAACCCTAACCCGAACCCTAACCCTAAACCTAACCCTAACCCGAACCCTAACCCGAACCCGAAACATAACCCTAACCCGAACCCTAACCCTAACCCGAACCCTAACCCTAACCCTAATCCTAACACTATTCCGAACCCTAAACCGAACCCTAACCCTAACCCTAACCCGAACCCTAAGGCTAACCCTAACCCGACCCCTAACCTGAAACCTAACACGAACCCTAACCCTAACGCTAACCCTAACCCTAACCCGAACCCTAACCCTAACCCTAACCCGAACCCTAACCCTAACCCGAAACCTAACCCTAACCCTAACCCGAACCCTAACGCTAACCCGAAACTGAACCCTAACCCTAAACCTAACCCTAACCCGAACCCTAACCCGAACCCGAACCCTAACCCTAACCCGAACCCTAACCCTAACCCGAACCCTAACCCTAACCCTAATCCTAGCACTAACCCGAACCCTAACCCGAACCCTAACCCTAACCCTAACCCGAACCCTAACGCTAACCCTAACCCGACCCCTAACCTGAAACCTAACACGAACCCTAACCCTAACGCTAACCCTAACCCTAACCCGAACCCTAACCCTAACCCTAACCCGAACCCTAACCCTAACCCGAAACCTAACCCTAACCCTAACCCGAACCCTAACGCTAACCCGAAACTGAACCCTAACCCTAACCCGAAACCTAACCCTAACCCTAACCCTAACCCTAAACCAAACCCGAACCCTAACCCTAACCCGAACCCTAACCCTAACCCTAACCCTAACCCTAACCCTAACCCTAACCCGAACCCTAACCGTAACCCTAACCCGAAACCTAACCCGAACCCAGCCCTAACCCGAACCCTAACCCTTACCCTAACCTGAACACTAACCCCTAACCCTAACCCGAACCCGAACCCTGACCCAAACCCGAACCCTAACCCGAACCCGAACCCTAACCCGAACCCGAACCCGAACCCTAACCCTAACCCTAACCCGAACCCTAACCCTAACCGGAACTCTAACCATAACCCAAACTCTAACCCTAAACCTAACCCTAACCCGAACCCTAACCCTAACCCTAACCCAACCCGAACCCTAAAACGAAACCTAACCCTAATCCTAACCCGAACCCTAACCCTAACCCGAACCCGAACCATAAAACTAACCCGAACCCGAACCCTAACCCGAACCCGAACCCTAACCCGAAACCTAACCATAACCCTAACCCGAAACCTAACCCTAACCCGTACCCTAACCCGAACCCTAACCCGAACCCTAAACCTAACCCTAGCCCGAACCCTAATCCGAACCCTAACCCTAACCCTAACCCGAACCCTAACCCTAACCCTAACCCAAACCCTAAGCCGAAACCTAAACCTAACCCTAACCCAAACCCTAAGCCGAACCCTAACCCTAATCCTAACTCTAACCCGAACCCGAACCCTAACCCGAACCCGACCCCTAACCCGAACCCGAACCCTAACCCAAACCCGAACGCGAACCCGAACCCTAACCCTAACCCTAACCTGAACCCTAACTCTAACCCGAACCCTAACCCTAACCCTCACTCTAACCCTAAACCAAACCCGAACCCGAACCCTAACCCTAACCCTAACCCGAAGCCTAAACATAACCCTAACCCTAACCCTAACCCGAACCCTAACCCTAAACCTAACCCTAACCCGAACCCTAACCCGAACCCAAACCCTAACCCTAACCCGAACCCTAACCCTAACCAGAACCCTAACCCTAAACCTAATCCTAACACTAACCCGAACCCTAACCCGAACCCTAACCCTAACCCGAACCCTAACGCTAACCCTAACCCGACCCCTAACCTGAAACCTAACACTAACCCTAACCCTAACGCTAACCCTAACCCTAACCCGAACCCTAACCCTAACCCTAACCCGAACCCTAACCCTAACCCGAAACCTAACCCTAACCCTAACCCGAACCCTAACGCTAACCCTAAACTGAACCCTAACCCTAAACCTAACCCTAACCCGAACCCTAACCCGAACCCGAACCCTAACCCTAACCCGAACCCTAACCCGAACCCGAACCCTAACCCTAACCCTAATCCTAACACTAACCCGAACCCTAACCCGAACCCTAACCCTAACCCTAACCCGAACCCTAACGCTAACCCTAACCTGACCCCTAACCTGAAACCTAACACGAACCCTAACCCTAACGCTAACCCTAACCCTAACCCGAACCCTAACCCTAACCCTAACCCGAACCCTAACCCTAACCCGAAACCTAAAACTAACCCTAACCCGAACCCTAAGGCTAACCCGAAACTGAACCCTAACCCTAACCCGAAACCTAACCCTAACCCTAAACCTAACCCTAAACCAAACCCAACCCTAACCCTAACCCGAACCCTAACCCTAACCCTAAACCTAACCCTAAACCGAACCCTAACCCTAACCCGAACCCGAACCCTGACCCGAACCCGAACCCTAACCCGAACCCGAACCCTAACCCGAACCCGAACCCGAACCCTAACCCTAACCCTAACCCGAACCCTAACCCTAACCGGAACTCTAACCATAACCCAAACTCTAACCCTAAACCTAACCCTAACCCGAACCCTAACCTTAACCCTAACCCGAACCCGAACCCTAAACCGAAACCTAACCCTAATCCTAACCCGAACCCTAACCCTAACCCGAACCCGAACCATAAAACTAACCCGAACCCGAACCCTAACCCGAACCCGAACGCTAACCCGAAACCTAAACATAACCCTAACCCGAACCCTAACCCTAACCCGTACCCTAACCCGAACCCTAAACCGAACCCTAACCCTAACCCTAGCCCGAACCCTAATCCGAAACCTAACCCTAACCCTAACCCGAACCCTAACCCTAACCCTAACCCAAACCCTAAGCCGAAACCTAAACCTAACCCTAACCCAAACCCTAAGCCGAACCCTAACCCTAACCCTAACTCTAACCCGAACCCGAACCCTAACCCGAACCTGAACCCTAACCCGAACCCGAACCCTAACCCAAACCCGAACGCGAACCCGAACCCTAACCCTCACTCTAACCCTAAACCCTAACCCGAACCCGAACCCTAACCCTAACCCTAACCCGAAGCCTAAACATAACCCTAACCCTAACCCTAACCCGAACCCTAACCCTAAACCTAACCCTAACCCGAACCCTAACCCGAACCCGAACCCTAACCCTAACCCGAACCCTAACCCTAACCCGAACACTAACCCTAACCCTAATCCTAACACTAACCCGAACCCTAACCCGAACCCTAACCCTAACCCTAACCCGAACCCTAACGCTAACCCTAACCCGACCCCTAACCTGAAACCTAACACGAACCCTAACCCTAACGCTAACCCTAACCCTATCCCGAACCCTAAACCTAACCCTAACCCGAACCCTAACCCTAACCCGAAACCTAACCCTAACCCTAACCCGAACCGTAACGCTAACCCAAAACTGAACCCTAACCCTAAACCTAACCCTAACCCGAACCCTAACCCGAATCCGAACCCTAACCCTAACCCGAACCCTAACCCGAACCCGAACCCTAACCCTAACCCTAATCCTAACGCTAACCCTAACCCGACCCCTAACCTGAAACCTAACACGAACCCTAACCCTAACGCTAACCCTAACCCTAACCCGAACCCTAACCCTAATCCTAACCCTAACCCGAACCCTAACCCGAACCCTAACCCTAACCCTAACCCGAACCCTAACGCTAACCGTAACCCGACCCCTAACCTGAAACCTAACACGAACCCTAATCCTAACGCTAACCCTAACCCTAACCCGAACCCTAACCCTAACCCGAACCCGAACCCTAACCCTAACCCGAAACCTAACCCTAACCCTAACCCGAACCCTAACGCTAACCCGAAACTGAACCCTAACCCTAACCCGAAACCTAACCCGAACCCAACCCAAACCCGAACCCTAACCCTAACCCGAACCCTAACCCGAACCCGAACCCTAACCCTAACCCTAATCCGAAACCTAAACCTAACCCGAAACCTAACCCTAAACCGAACCCGAACCCTAACCCTAACCCAACC
>JAVLSZ010000124.1:590000-650000 GCA_032313775.1 Urocyon cinereoargenteus
CTAACCCGAACCTTAACCCGAACCCTAACCCGAACCCTAACCCTAACCCCAACCTGACCCCTAACCCGAACCCTAACACGAACCCTAACCCTAAACCTAACTCTAACCCGAACCCTAAACCTAACCCTAACCCGAAACCTAACCCTAACCGAAACCTAACCCTAACCCTAACCCGAAACCTAACCCTAACCCGAACCAGAACCCTAACCCTAACCGGAAACCTAACCCGAACCCAGCCCTAACCCGAACCCTAACCCTTACCCTAACCTGAACACTAACCACTAACCCTAACCCGAAACCGAACCCTGACCCGAACCCGAACCCTAACCCGAACCCGAACCCTAACCCGAACCCAAACCCTAACCCTAACCCTAACCCGAACCCGAACCCTAACCCTAACCGGAACTCTAACCATAACCCAAACTCTAACCCTAAACCTAACCCTAACCCGAACCCTAACCCTAACCCTAACCCGAACCCGAACCCTAAACCGAAACTTAACCCTAAACCTAACCCGAACACTAACCCTAACCCGAACCCGAACCATAAAACTAACCCGAACCCGAACCCTAACCCGAACCCGAACCCTAACCCGAAACCTAACCATAACCCTAACCCGAACCCTAACCCTAACCCGTACCCTAACCCGAACCCTAACCCGAACCCTAACCCTAACCCTAGCCCGAACCCTAATCCGAACCCTAACCCTAACCCTAACCCGAACACTAACCCTAACCCTAACCCAAACCCTAAGCCGAAACCTAAACCTAACCCTAACCCAAACCCTAAGCCGAACCCTAACCCTAACCCTAACTCTAACCCGCCCCGAACCCTAACCCGAACCCGAACCCTAACCCGAACCCGAACCCTAACCCAAACCCGAACGCGAACCCGAACCCTAACCCTAACCCTAACCTGAACCCTAACCCTAACCCGAACCCTAACACTAACCCTCACTCTAACCCTAAACCAAACCCGAACCCGAACCCTAACCCTAACCCTAACCCGAAGCCTAAACATAACCCTAACCTAACCCTAACCCGAACCCTAACCCTAAACCTAACCCTAACCCGAACCCTAACCCGAACCCGAAACATAACCCTAACCCGAACCCTAACCCTAACCCGAACCCTAACCCTAACCCTAATCCTAACACTATTCCGAACCCTAAACCGAACCCTAACCCTAACCCTAACCCGAACCCTAAGGCTAACCCTAACCCGACCCCTAACCTGAAACCTAACACGAACCCTAACCCTAACGCTAACCCTAACCCTAACCCGAACCCTAACCCTAACCCTAACCCGAACCCTAACCCTAACCCGAAACCTAACCCTAACCCTAACCCGAACCCTAACGCTAACCCGAAACTGAACCCTAACCCTAAACCTAACCCTAACCCGAACCCTAACCCGAACCCGAACCCTAACCCTAACCCGAACCCTAACCCTAACCCGAACCCTAACCCTAACCCTAATCCTAGCACTAACCCGAACCCTAACCCGAACCCTAACCCTAACCCTAACCCGAACCCTAACGCTAACCCTAACCCGACCCCTAACCTGAAACCTAACACGAACCCTAACCCTAACGCTAACCCTAACCCTAACCCGAACCCTAACCCTAACCCTAACCCGAACCCTAACCCTAACCCGAAACCTAACCCTAACCCTAACCCGAACCCTAACGCTAACCCGAAACTGAACCCTAACCCTAACCCGAAACCTAACCCTAACCCTAACCCTAACCCTAAACCAAACCCGAACCCTAACCCTAACCCGAACCCTAACCCTAACCCTAACCCTAACCCTAACCCTAACCCTAACCCGAACCCTAACCGTAACCCTAACCCGAAACCTAACCCGAACCCAGCCCTAACCCGAACCCTAACCCTTACCCTAACCTGAACACTAACCCCTAACCCTAACCCGAACCCGAACCCTGACCCAAACCCGAACCCTAACCCGAACCCGAACCCTAACCCGAACCCGAACCCGAACCCTAACCCTAACCCTAACCCGAACCCTAACCCTAACCGGAACTCTAACCATAACCCAAACTCTAACCCTAAACCTAACCCTAACCCGAACCCTAACCCTAACCCTAACCCAACCCGAACCCTAAAACGAAACCTAACCCTAATCCTAACCCGAACCCTAACCCTAACCCGAACCCGAACCATAAAACTAACCCGAACCCGAACCCTAACCCGAACCCGAACCCTAACCCGAAACCTAACCATAACCCTAACCCGAAACCTAACCCTAACCCGTACCCTAACCCGAACCCTAACCCGAACCCTAAACCTAACCCTAGCCCGAACCCTAATCCGAACCCTAACCCTAACCCTAACCCGAACCCTAACCCTAACCCTAACCCAAACCCTAAGCCGAAACCTAAACCTAACCCTAACCCAAACCCTAAGCCGAACCCTAACCCTAATCCTAACTCTAACCCGAACCCGAACCCTAACCCGAACCCGACCCCTAACCCGAACCCGAACCCTAACCCAAACCCGAACGCGAACCCGAACCCTAACCCTAACCCTAACCTGAACCCTAACACTAACCCGAACCCTAACCCTAACCCTCACTCTAACCCTAAACCAAACCCGAACCCGAACCCTAACCCTAACCCTAACCCGAAGCCTAAACATAACCCTAACCCTAACCCTAACCCGAACCCTAACCCTAAACCTAACCCTAACCCGAACCCTAACCCGAACCCAAACCCTAACCCTAACCCGAACCCTAACCCTAACCAGAACCCTAACCCTAAACCTAATCCTAACACTAACCCGAACCCTAACCCGAACCCTAACCCTAACCCGAACCCTAACGCTAACCCTAACCCGACCCCTAACCTGAAACCTAACACTAACCCTAACCCTAACGCTAACCCTAACCCTAACCCGAACCCTAACCCTAACCCTAACCCGAACCCTAACCCTAACCCGAAACCTAACCCTAACCCTAACCCGAACCCTAACGCTAACCCTAAACTGAACCCTAACCCTAAACCTAACCCTAACCCGAACCCTAACCCGAACCCGAACCCTAACCCTAACCCGAACCCTAACCCGAACCCGAACCCTAACCCTAACCCTAATCCTAACACTAACCCGAACCCTAACCCGAACCCTAACCCTAACCCTAACCCGAACCCTAACGCTAACCCTAACCTGACCCCTAACCTGAAACCTAACACGAACCCTAACCCTAACGCTAACCCTAACCCTAACCCGAACCCTAACCCTAACCCTAACCCGAACCCTAACCCTAACCCGAAACCTAAAACTAACCCTAACCCGAACCCTAAGGCTAACCCGAAACTGAACCCTAACCCTAACCCGAAACCTAACCCTAACCCTAAACCTAACCCTAAACCAAACCCAACCCTAACCCTAACCCGAACCCTAACCCTAACCCTAAACCTAACCCTAAACCGAACCCTAACCCTAACCCGAACCCGAACCCTGACCCGAACCCGAACCCTAACCCGAACCCGAACCCTAACCCGAACCCGAACCCGAACCCTAACCCTAACCCTAACCCGAACCCTAACCCTAACCGGAACTCTAACCATAACCCAAACTCTAACCCTAAACCTAACCCTAACCCGAACCCTAACCTTAACCCTAACCCGAACCCGAACCCTAAACCGAAACCTAACCCTAATCCTAACCCGAACCCTAACCCTAACCCGAACCCGAACCATAAAACTAACCCGAACCCGAACCCTAACCCGAATCCGAACGCTAACCCGAAACCTAAACATAACCCTAACCCGAACCCTAACCCTAACCCGTACCCTAACCCGAACCCTAAACCGAACCCTAACCCTAACCCTAGCCCGAACCCTAATCCGAAACCTAACCCTAACCCTAACCCGAACCCTAACCCTAACCCTAACCCAAACCCTAAGCCGAAACCTAAACCTAACCCTAACCCAAACCCTAAGCCGAACCCTAACCCTAACCCTAACTCTAACCCGAACCCGAACCCTAACCCGAACCTGAACCCTAACCCGAACCCGAACCCTAACCCAAACCCGAACGCGAACCCGAACCCTAACCCTCACTCTAACCCTAAACCCTAACCCGAACCCGAACCCTAACCCTAACCCTAACCCGAAGCCTAAACATAACCCTAACCCTAACCCTAACCCGAACCCTAACCCTAAACCTAACCCTAACCCGAACCCTAACCCGAACCCGAACCCTAACCCTAACCCGAACCCTAACCCTAACCCGAACCCTAACCCTAACCCTAATCCTAACACTAACCCGAACCCTAACCCGAACCCTAACCCTAACCCTAACCCGAACCCTAACGCTAACCCTAACCCGACCCCTAACCTGAAACCTAACACGAACCCTAACCCTAACGCTAACCCTAACCCTATCCCGAACCCTAAACCTAACCCTAACCCGAACCCTAACCCTAACCCGAAACCTAACCCTAACCCTAACCCGAACCGTAACGCTAACCCAAAACTGAACCCTAACCCTAAACCTAACCCTAACCCGAACCCTAACCCGAATCCGAACCCTAACCCTAACCCGAACCCTAACCCGAACCCGAACCCTAACCCTAACCCTAATCCTAACGCTAACCCTAACCCGACCCCTAACCTGAAACCTAACACGAACCCTAACCCTAACGCTAACCCTAACCCTAACCCGAACCCTAACCCTAATCCTAACCCTAACCCGAACCCTAACCCGAACCCTAACCCTAACCCTAACCCGAACCCTAACGCTAACCGTAACCCGACCCCTAACCTGAAACCTAACACGAACCCTAATCCTAACGCTAACCCTAACCCTAACCCGAACCCTAACCCTAACCCGAACCCGAACCCTAACCCTAACCCGAAACCTAACCCTAACCCTAACCCGAACCCTAACGCTAACCCGAAACTGAACCCTAACCCTAACCCGAAACCTAACCCGAACCCAACCCAAACCCGAACCCTAACCCTAACCCGAACCCTAACCCGAACCCGAACCCTAACCCTAACCCTAATCCGAAACCTAAACCTAACCCGAACCCTAACCCTAAACCGAACCCGAACCCTAACCCTAACCCAACCCTAACCCTAACCCGAACCCTAATCCTAACCCTAACCCTAACCCTAAACCTAACCCGAACCCTAACCCTAACCCTAACAAGAACTCTAGCCCGAACCCAAACCATAACCCTAACCTGAACACTAACCCCTAACCCTAACCGAACCCGAACCCTTGCCCGAACCCGAACCCTAAACCTAACCTTAACCCTAACCCTAACCCCTAACCCTAACCCGAACCCTAACCCTAACCCTAACCCTAACCCTAACACTAACCCTAACTCTAACCCGAACACTAACCCTTAACCTAACCCTAAACCTAACCCTAACCCTAACCCGAATCCTAATCCTAAGCCTAACCCGAAACCTAACCCGAACCCTAACCAGAAACCTAACACTAACCCTAACCCTAACCCTAACCCTAACCCGAACCCTAACCCTAACCCGAACCCTAACCCGAACCCTAACCCGAACCCTAACCCTAACCCTAACCTGACCCCTAAACCGAACCCTAACACGAACCCTAACCCTAAACCTAACCCTAACCCGAACCCTAACCCTAACCCTAACCCGAACCCTAACACTAAACCGAAACCTAAACCTAACCCTAACCCGAAACCTAACCCTAACCCGAACCCGAACCCTAACCCTAACCCGAACCCTAACCCGAACCCAACCCTAACCGGAACCCTAACCCTAACCCTAACCCTAACCCTAACCGGAACTCTAAACCTAACCCTAACTCTAACCCTAAACCTAACCCTAACCCGAACCCTAAACCTAACCCGAACCCGAACCCGAACCGTAAACCGAAACCTAACCCTAACCCTAACCTGAACCCTAACCCTAACCCGAACCCGAACCATAAACCTAACCCGAAACCAAACCCGAACCCTAACCCGAACCCTAACCCGAACCCTAACCCTAACCGTAACCCTAACCCGAACCCTAACCCTAAACCTAACCCTAAACCTAACCCTAACCCTAACCCGAATCCTAACCCGAAACCTAACCCTAACCCTAACCCGAACCCTAACCCTAACCCTAACCCGAACCCGAACCCTAACCCGAACCCGAACCCTTACCCGAAACCTAACCCTAACCCTAACCCGAACCCTAACCCTAACCCGAACCCTTACCCTAACCCTAACCCGAACCCGAACCCGAACCCTAACCCGAACCCTAACCCTAACCCTAACCCGAACCCTAATCCGAACCCTAACCCTAACCCTAACCCGAACCTTAACCCTAAACCTAACCCTAACACGAACCCTAACCCTAAACCTAACTCTAACCCAAACCTAACCCTAACCCGAACCCTAACCCTAACCCTAACCCGAACCCTAACCCGAACCCAAACCCGAACCCTAACCCTAACCCTAACACTAACCCTAACCCGAACACTAACCCTAACCCGAACCCTAACCCTAACACTAACCCTAACCCGAAACTTAACCCGAAACCTAACCCGAACCCTAACCCTAACCCTGACCTGACCCCTAACCCGAACCCTAACACGAACCCTAACCCTAAACCTAACCCTAAACCGAACCCTAACCCTAACCCTAACCCGAACCCTAACCCTAAACCGAAACCTAACCCTAAACCTAACCCGAACCCTAACCCTAACCCGAACCCGAACCCTAACCGTAAACCGAAACCTAACCCGAACCCAACGCGAATGCGAACCCTAACCCTAACACTAACCCTAACCCTAACCCTAACCCTAACTCGAAACCTAAACCTAACCCGAAACCTAACCCTAAACCTAACCCGAACCCTGACCCTAACACTAACCCGAACCCTAACCGTAACCCGAACCCTAACCCTAACCCTAACCCGAAACCTAACCCTACCCCGAACCCTAACCCTAAACCTAACACGAACCCTAACCCAAACCCTAAACCTACCCTAACCTGAACACTAACCCCTAAACCTAACCCGAACCCGAACCCTGACCCGAACCCGAACCAGAACCCTAACCCTAACCCTAACCCGAACCCTAACCCTAACCCTAACCCTAACCCTAACCCTAACCCTAACCGGAACTCTAACCCTAACCCAAACTCTAACCCTAAACCTAACCCTAGCCCGAACCCTAACCCTAACCCTAACCGGAACCCTAACCCTAACGCTAACCCGAACCCGAACCCTAACCCCTTACCCGAATCCTAACACTAAACCGAACCCTAACCAGAACCCGTACACTAACCCGAACTCGAACCCTAACCCGAACCCTAACCCTTAACCGAACCCGAAACCTACCCCTAAACCTAACCCTAACCGTAACCCTAACCCTAACCCTAACCCTAACCCGAACCCTTACCCGAACCCTAACCCTAACCCTAACCCTAACCCGTACCTTAACCCGAACCCTAAACCTAACCCTAACCCGAACCCGAACCCTAACCCGAACCCGAACCCTAACCCGAACCCTTACCCTAACCCTAACCCGAACCCTAACTCGAACCCTAACCCTAAACCAAACCGAACACTAACCCTAACCCTAACCCAAAACCTAACCCGAACCTAACCCCTAAACCTAACCCTAACCCTAACCCGAACCCGAACCCGAACCCTAACCCTAACCTGAAACCTAACCCTAACCCTAACACGAACCCTAATCCCTAACCCGAACGCGAACCCGTACCCTAATCCTAACCCGAACCCTAACCCTAACCCGAACCCTAACCCGAACCCTAACCCGAACCCTAACCCTAAACCTAACCCTAACCCTAACCCTAACACTAACCCTAACCCTAACCCGAACCCTAACCCTAACCCTAACTCTAACCCGAACCCGAACCCTAACCCGAACCTGAATCCTAACCCGAACCCGAACCCTAACCCAAACCCGAACGCGAACCCGAACCCTAACCCTCACTCTAACCCTAAACCCTAACCCGAACCCGAACCCTAACCCTAACCCTAACCCGAAGCCTAAACATAACCCTAACCCTAACCCTAACCCGAACCCTAACCCTAAACCTAACCCTAACCCGAACCCTAACCCGAACCCGAACCCTAACCCGAACACTAACCCTAACCCTAACCCTAATCCTAACACTAACCCGAACCCTAACCCGAACCCTAACCCTAACCCTAACCCGAACCCTAACGCTAACCCTAACCCGACCCCTAACCTGAAACCTAACACGAACCCTAACCCTAACGCTAACCCTAACCCTAACCCGAACCCTAAACCTAACCCTAACCCGAACCCTAACCCTAACCCGAAACCTAACCCTAACCCTAACCCGAACCCTAACGCTAACCCGAAACTGAACCCTAACCCTAAACCTAACCCTAACCCGAACCCTAACCCGAATCCGAACCCTAACCCTAACCCGAACCCTAACCCGAACCCGAACCCTAACCCTAACCCTAATCCTAACGCTAACCCTAACCCGACCCCTAACCTGAAACCTAACACGAACCCTAACCCTAACGCTAACCCTAAACCTAACCCGAACCCTAACCCTAACCCTAACCCTAACCCGAACCCTAACCCTAACCCTAACCCGAACCCTAACGCTAACCGTAACCCGACCCCTAACCTGAAACCTAACACGAACCCTAACCCTAACGCTAACCCTAACCCTAACCCGAACCCTAACCCTAACCCTAACCCTAACCCGAACCCTAACCCTAACCCGAAACCTAACCCTAACCCTAACCCGAACCATAACGCTAACCCGAAACTGAACCCTAACCCTAACCCGAAACCTAACCCGAACCCAACCCAAACCCGAACCCTAACCCTAACCCGAACCCTAACCATAACCCTAACCCTAATCCGAAACCTAAACCTAACCCGAACCCTAACCCTAAACCGAACCCGAACCCTAACCCTAACCCTAACCCTAACCCGAACCCTAATCCTAACCCTAACCCTAACCCTAAACCTATCCCGAACCCTAACCCTAACCCTAACCAGAACTCTAACCCGAACCCAAACCATAACACTAACCTGAACACTAACCCCTAACCCTAACCCGAACCCGAACCCTTGCCCTAACCCGAACCCTAAACCTAACCTTAAACCTAACCCTAACCCCTAACCCTAACACGAACCCTAACCCTAACCCAAACCCTAACACTAACCCTAACTCTAACCCGAACCCTAACCCTTAACCTAACCCTAAACCTAACCCTAACCCTAACCCGAAACCTAATCCTAAGCCTAACCCGAAACCTAACCCGAACCCTAACCAGAACCCTAACCCTAACCCTAACCCTAACCCTAACCCGAACCCAAACCCTAACCCGAACCCTAACCGTAACCCTAACCCTAACCCGAACCCTAACCCGAACCCTAACCCGAACCCTAACCCTAACCCTAACCTGACCCCTAAACCGAACCCTAACACGAACCCTAACCCTAAACCTAACCCTAACCCGAACCCTAACCCTAACCCTAACCCGAACCCTAACCCTAAACCGAAACCTAAACCTAACCCTAACCCGAACCCTATCCCTAACCCGAACCCGAACCCTAACCCTAACCCGAACCCTAACCCGAACCCAACCCTAACCGGAACCCTAACCCTAACCCTAACCCTAACCCTAACCGGAACTCTAAACCTAACCCTAACTCTAACCCTAAACCTAACCCTAACCCGAACCCTAAACCTAACACGAACCCGAACCCGAACCGTAAACCGAAACCTAACCCTAACCCTAACCTGAACCCTAACCCTAACCCGAACCCGAACCATAAACCTAACCCGAAACCAAACCCGAACCCTAACCCGAACCCTAACCCGAAACCTAACCCTAACCGTAACCCTAACCCGAACCCTAACCCTAAACCTAACCCTAAACCTAACCCTAACCCTAACCCGAATCCTAACCCGAAACCTAACCCTAACCCTAACCCGAACCCTAACCCTAACCCTAACCCGAACCCGAACCCTAACCCGAACCCGAACCCTTACCCGAAACCTAACCCTAACCCTAACCCGAACCCTAACCCTAACCCGAACCCGATCCCGAACCCTAACCCGAACCCGAACCCGAACCCTAACCCGAACCCTAACCCTAACCCTAACCCGAACCCTAATCCGAACCCTAACCCTAACCCTAACCCGAACCCTAACCCTAACCCTAACCCAAACCCTAAGCCGAACCCTAAACCTAACCCTAAACCTAACCCTAAACCGAAACCTAACCCTAACCCTAAACCTAACCCGAACCCGAACCCTAACCCGAACCCTAACCCGAACCCGAACCCTAACCCAAACCCGAACCCGAACCCGAACCCTAACCCTAACCCGAACCCTAACCTTAACCCTAAACCTAACCCTAACACGAACCCTAACCCTAAACCTAACTCTAACCCAAACCTAACCCTAACCCGAACCCTAACCCTAACCCGAACCCGAACCCTAACCCGAACCCAAACCCGAACCCTAACCCTAACCCTAACACTAACCCTAACCCGAACACTAACCCTAACCCTAACCCTAACCCTAACACTAACCCTAACCCGAACACTAACCCTAACCCGTACCCTAACCCTAACCCTAACCCTAACCCTAACCCTAACCGGAACTCTAACCCTAACCCAAAGTCTAACCCTAAACCTAACCCTAACCCGAACCCTAACCCTAACCCGAAACCGAACCCGAACCCTAAACCTAAACCTAACCCTAACCCTAACCCGAACCCTAACCCAACCCGAACCCTAACGATAAAACTAACTCGAACCCTAACCCGAACCCTAACCCGAACACTAACCCGAACCATAAACCGAACCCTACCCCTAACCCTAACCCGAACCCTAACCCTAACCCTAACCCTAACCCTTACCCCTAAACCTAACCCCAAACCTAACCCTAACCCTAACCGTAACCGTAACCCGAACCCGAACCCTAACCCTAACCCGAACCCTAACCCTAACCCGAACCCGAACCCTAAACCTAACCCTAACCCGAACCCGAACCCAAACCCTAACCCTAACCCGAAACCGAACCCGAACCCTAAACCTAAACCTAACCCTACCCCTAACCCGAACCCTAACCCTACCCCGAACCCTAACCCTAAACCTAACACGAACCCTAACCCAAACCCTAAACCTTACCCTAACCTGAACACTAACCCCTAAACCTAACCCGAACCCGAACCCTGACCCGAACCCGAACCAGAACCCTAACCCTAACCCTAACCCGAACCCTAACCCTAACCCTAACCCTAACCCTAACCCTAACCCTAACCCTAACCGGAACTCTAACCCTAACCCAAAATCTAACCCTAAACCTAACCCTAACCCGAACCCTAACCCTAACCCTAACCGGAACCCTAACCCTAACGCTAACCCGAACCCGAACCCTAACCCCTTACCCGAATCCTAACACTAAACCGAACCCTAACCAGAAACCGTACACTAACCCGAACTCGAACCCTAACCCGAACCCTAACCCTTAACCGAACCCGAAACCTACCCCTAAACCTAACACTAACCGTAACCCTAACCCTAACCCGAACCCGAACCCTTACCCGAACCCTAACCCTAACCCTAACCCTAACCCGTACCTTAACCCGAACCCTAAACCTAACCCTAACCCGAACCCGAACCCTAACCCGAACCCGAACCCTAACCCGAACCCTTACCCTAACCCTAACCCGAACCCTAACTCGAACCCTAACCCTAAACCAAACCGAACACTAACCCTAACCCTAACCCAAAACCTAACCCGAACCTAACCCCTAAACCTAACCCTAACCCTAACCCGAACACGAACCCGAACCCTAACCCTATCCTGAACCCTAACCCTAACCCTAACACGAACCCTAATCCCTAACCCGAACCCGAACCCGTACCCTAATCCTAACCCGAACCCTAACCCTAACCCGAACCCTAACCCGAACCCTAACCCGAACCCTAACCCTAAACCTAACCCTAACCCTAACCCTAACACTAACCCTAACCCTGACCCGAACCCTAACCCTAACCCGAACCCTAACCCGAACCCTACAACTAACCCTAACCCGAACCCGAACCCTAAACCGAAACATAACCCTAACCCTAACCCGAACCCTAACCCTAAACCGAACACGAACCCTAACCCTAACCCGAACCCTAACCCAAACCCTAACCTGAACCCTAACCCGAACCCTAACCCGAACCCTAACCCGAACACTAACCCTAACCCTAACCCGAACCCTAACCCGAACCCTAACCCTAACCCTTACCAGAACCCTAACCCGAACCCAAACCATAACCCTAACCTGAACACTAACCGCTAACCCTAACCCGAACCCGAACCCTTACCCTAAACCTAACCCTAAACCTAACCCAAACTGAACCCTAACCCTAACCCTAACCCGAACCCTAACCCAAACCCTAACCAGAACCCTAACCTTAACCCTAACCCTAACCTGAACCCTAACCCTAACCCGAACCCTAACCCTAAACCTAACACAAACCCTAACCCGAACCCGAACCCTTACCCGAACCCGAAACCTAACCCTAACCCGAACCCGAACCCAAACCCTAAACCGAACCCGAACCCGAACCCTAACCCTAACCCTAACCCGAACCCTAACCCTAACCCTATCCTAACCCTAACCCTAACCGGAACTCTAACCCTAACCCTAACTCTAACCCTAAACCTAACCCTAACCCGAACACTAACCCTAACCCGAACCCGAACCCGAACCGTAAACCGAAACCTAAACCTAACCCTAACCCGAACCCTAACCCTAACCCGAACCCGAACCATAAACCTAACCCGAAACCAAACCCGAACCCTAACACGAACCCTAACCCGAACCCTAACCCTAACCGTAACCCTAACCCGAACCCTAACCCTAAACCTAACCCTAAACCTAACCCTAACCCTAACCCGAATCCTAACCCGAACCCTAACCCTAACCCTAACCCGAACCCTAACCCGACACCTAATCCTAACCCTAACCTGAACACTAACACCTAACCCTAACCTGAACCCGAACCCTAACACGAACCATAAACCTAAACCTAACCCCAACCCTAATCCTAACCCTAACCCTAACCCTAACCCCTAACCCTAACCCTAACCCTAACCCGAACCCTAACCCTAACCCGAACCCGAACCCTAACCCTAACCCGAAACCTAACCCGAACCCAACCCTAACCCGAACCCTAACCCTAACCCTAACCCGAAACCAAACCCTAACCCGAACCCGAACCCGAACCCTAACCCTAACCCTAACCCGAACCCTAACCCTAACCCTAACCCTAACCCGTACCCTAACCCTAACCCTAACCCTAACCCTAACCCTAACCGGAACTCTAACCCTAACCCAAAGTCTAACCCTAAACCTAACCCTAACCCGAACCCTAACCCTAACCCGAAACCGAACCCGAACCCTAAACCTAAACCTAACCCTAACCCTAACCCGAACCCTAACCCAACCCGAACCCTAACGATAAAACTAACCCGAACCCTAACCCGAACCCTAACCCGAACACTAACCCGAACCATAAACCGAACCCTACCCCTAACCCTAACCCGAACCCTAACCCTAACCCTAACCCTAACCCTTACCCCTAAACCTAACCCCAAACCTAACCCTAACCCTAACCGTAACCGTAACCCGAACCCGAACCCTAACCCTAACCCGAACCCTAACCCTAACCCGAACCCGAACCCTAAACCTAACCCTAACCCGAACCCGAACCCAAAACCTAACCCTAACCCGAAACCGAACCCGAACCCTAAACCTAAACCTAACCCTAACCCTAACCCGAACCCTAACCCTACCCCGAACCCTAACCCTAAACCTAACACGAACCCTAACCCAAACCCTAAACCTTACCCTAACCTGAACACTAACCCCTAAACCTAACCCGAACCCGAACCCTGACCCGAACCCGAACCAGAACCCTAACCCTAACCCTAACCCGAACCCTAACCCTAACCCTAACCCTAACCCTAACCCTAACCGGAACTCTAACCCTAACCCAAACTCTAACCCTAAACCTAACCCTAACCCGAACCCTAACCCTAACCCTAACCGGAACCCTAACCCTAACGCTAACCCGAACCCGAACCCTAACCCCTTACCCGAATCCTAACACTAAACCGAACCCTAACCAGAACCCGTACACTAACCCGAACTCGAACCCTAACCCGAACCCTAACCCTTAACCGAACCCGAAACCTACCCCTAAACCTAACACTAACCGTAACCCTAACCCTAACCCGAACCCAAACCCTTACCCGAACCCTAACCCTAACCCTAACCCTAACCCGTACCTTAACCCGAACCAAAAACCTAACCCTAACCCGAACCCGAACCCTAACCCGAACCCGAAACCTAACCCGAACCCTTACCCTAACCCTAACCCGAACCCTAACTCGAACCCTAACCCTAAACCAAACCGAACACTAACCCTAACCCTAACCCAAAACCTAACCCGAACCTAACCCCTAAACCTAACCCTAACCCTAACCCGAACCCGAACCCGAACCCTAACCCTATCCTGAACCCTAACCCTAACCCTAACACGAACCCTAATCCCTAACCCGAACCCGAACCCGTACCCTAATCCTAACCCGAACCCTAACCCTAACCCGAACCCTAACCCGAACCCTAAACCGAACCCTAACCCTAAACCTAACCCTAACCCTAACCCTAACACTAACCCTAACCCTGACCCGAACCCTAACCCTAACCCGAACCCTAACCCGAACCCTACAACTAACCCTAACCCGAACCCGAACCCTAAACCGAAACATAACCCTAACCCTAACCCGAACCCTAACCCTAAACCGAACACGAACCCTAACCCTAACCCGAACCCTAACCCAAACCCTAACCTGAACCCTAACCCGAACCCTAACCCGAACCCTAACCCGAACACTAACCCTAACCCTAACCCGAAACCTAACCCTAACCCTTACCAGAACCCTAACCCGAACCCAAACCATAACCCTAACCTGAACACTAACCGCTAACCCTAACCCGAACCCGAACCCTTACCCTAAACCTAACCCTAAACCTAACCCAAACTGAACCCTAACCCTAACCCTAACCCGAACCCTAACCCAAACCCTAACCAGAACCCTAACCTTAACCCTAACCCTAACCTGAACCCTAACCCTAACCCGAACCCTAACCCTAACCCTAACACAAACCCTAACCCAAACCCTAACCCGAACCCTAACCCAACCCTAACCCTAACTATACCTGACCCCTAACCCGAACCCTAACACGAACCCTAACAATAAACCTAACCCTAACCCGAACCCTAACCCTAACCCTAACCCGAACCCTAACCCTAACCCGAAACCTAACCCTAACCCTAACCCGAACCCTAAAACTAACCCGAACCCGAACCCTAACCCTAACACGAAACCTAACCCGAACCCAACCCTAACCCGAACACTAACCCTAACCCTAACCCTAACCCTAACCCTAACCCGAAACCTAAACCTAACCCGAAACCAAACCCTAAACCTAACACGAACCCTAACCCTAACACTAACCCGAACCCTAACCGTAACCCGAACCCTAACGCTAACCCTAACCCGAACCCTAACCCTAACCCGAACCCTAACCCTAACCCTAACCCGAACCCTAACCCGAAACCTAACCCTAACCCTAACCTGAACACTAACCCCTAACCCTAACCCGAACCCGAACCCTTACCCGAACCCGAAACCTAACCCTAACCCGAACCCGAACCCAAACCCTAAACCGAACCCGAACCCGAACCCTAACCCTAACCCGAACCCTAACCCTAACCCTATCCTAACCCTAACCCTAACCGGAACTCTAACCCTAACCCTAACTCTAACCCTAAACCTAACCCTAACCCGAACCCTAACCCTAACCCGAACCCGAACCCGAACCGTAAACCGAAACCTAAACCTAACCCTAACCAGAACCCTAACCCTAACCCGAACCCGAACCATAAACCTAACCCGACACCAAACCCGAAACCTAACCCGAACCCTAACCCGAACCCTAACCCTAACCGTAACCCTAACCCGAACCCTAACCCTAAAACTAACCCTAACACGAACCCTAACCCTAACCCTAACCCGATCCCTAACCCTAACCCAAAACCTAACCCTAACCCTAACCCGAACCCTAACCCTAACCCGAACCCGAACCCTAACCCTAACCCGAAACCTAACCCGAACCCAACCCTAACCCGAACCCTAACCCTAACCCTAACCCTAACCCTAACCCTAACCCGAAACCTAAACCTAACCCGAACCCTAACCCTAAACCTAACCCGAACCCTAAACCTAACACTAACCCGAACCCTAACCGTAACCCGAACCCTAACGCTAACCCTAACCCGAACCCTAACCCTAACCCGAACCCTAACCCTAACCCTAACCTGAACCCTAAACCGAACCCTAACCCTAAACCTAACCTGAACACTAACCCCTAAACCTAACCCGAACCCGAACCTTACCCGAACCCGAAACCTAACCCTAACCCGAACCCGAACCCAAACCCTAACCCGAACCCAAACCCGAAACCTAACCCTAACCCTAACCCGAACCCTAACCCTAACCCTATCCTAACCCTAACCCTAACCGGAACTCTAACCCTAACCCTAACTCTAACCCTAAACCTAACCCTAACCCGAACCCTAACCCTAACCCGAACCCGAACCCGAACCGTAAACCGAAACCTAAACCTAACCCTAACCCGAACCCTAACCCTAACCCGAACCCGAACCATAAACCTAACCCGAAACCAAACCCGAACCCTAACACGAACCCTAACCCGAACCCTAACCCTAACCGTAACCCTAACCCGAACCCTAACCCTAAACCTAACCCTAAACCTAACCCTAACCCTAACCCGAATCCTAACCCGAACCCTAACCCTAACCCTAACCCGAACCCTAACCCGACACCTAATCCTAACCCTAACCTGAACACTAACACCTAACCCTAACCTGAACCCGAACCCTAACACGAACCATAAACCTAACCCTAACCCCAACCCTAATCCTAACCCTAACCCTAACCCTAACCCCTAACCCTAACCCTAACCCTAACCCGAACCCTAACCCTAACCCGAACCCGAACCCTAACCCTAACCCGAAACCTAACCCGAACCCAACCCTAACCCGAACCCTAACCCTAACCCTAACCCGAAACCAAACCCTAACCCGAACCCGAACCCGAACCCTAACCCTAACCCTAACCCGAACCCTAACCCTAACCCTAACCCTAACCCGTACCCTAACCCTAACCCTAACCCTAACCCTAACCCTAACCGGAACTCTAACCCTAACCCAAAGTCTAACCCTAAACCTAACCCTAACCCGAACCCAAACCCTAACCCGAAACCGAACCCGAACCCTAAACCTAAACCTA
Source organism: Urocyon cinereoargenteus (assembly GCA_032313775.1). Classification (NCBI taxonomy): domain Eukaryota; kingdom Metazoa; phylum Chordata; class Mammalia; order Carnivora; family Canidae; genus Urocyon; species Urocyon cinereoargenteus. The sequence continues at coordinate 607,403 of JAVLSZ010000124.1, forward strand.
ACCCTAACCCTAACCCGAACCCTAACCCAACCCGAACCCTAACGATAAAACTAACCCGAACCCTAACCCGAACCCTAACCCGAACACTAACCCGAAACATAAACCGAACCCTACCCCTAACCCTAACCCGAACCCTAACCCTAACCCTAACCCTAACCCTTACCCCTAAACCTAACCCCAAACCTAACCCTAACCCTAACCGTAACCGTAACCCGAACCCGAACCCTAACCCTAACCCGAACCCTAACCCTAACCCGAACCCGAACCCTAAACCTAACCCTAACCCGAACCCGAACCCAAACCCTAACCCTAACCCTAAACCGAACCCTAACCCTAACCCTAACCCTAACCCGAACCCTAAACCGAACCCTAACCCGAACCCTAAACCTAACCCTAACCTGACCCCTAACCCGAAACCTAACACGAACCCTAACCCTAAACCTAACCCTAACCCGAACCCTAACCCTAACCCGAACCCGAACCCTAACCCTAACCCGAAACCTAACCATAACCCTAACCCGAACCCTAACCCTAACCCGAACCCGAACCCTAAACCTAACCCGAAACCTAACCCGAACCCAACCCTAACCCAAACCCTAACCCTAACCCTAACCCTAACCCTAACCCTAACCCTAACCGGAACTCTAAACCTAACCCTAACTCTAACCCTAAACCTAACCCTAACCCGAACCCTAAACCTAATCCGAACCCGAACCGTAAACCGAAACCTAACCCTAACCCTAACCCGAACCCTAACCCTAACCCGAACCCGAACCATAAACCTAACCCGAAACCAAACCCGAACCCTAACCCGAACCCTAACCCGAACCCTAACCCTAACCGTAACCCTAACCCGAAACCTAACCCTAAACCTAACCCTAAACCTAACCCTAACCCTAACCCGAATCCTAACCCGAAACCTAACCCTAACCCTAAACCTAACCCGAACCTTAACCCTAACCCTAACCCGAACCCGAAGCCTAACCCGAACCCGAACCCTTACCCGAAACCTAACACTAACCCTAACCCTAACCCTAACCCGAAACCTAACCCTAACCCTAACTCTAACCCGAACCCGAACCCTAACCCGAACCTGAATCCTAACCCGAACCCGAACCCTAACCCAAACCCGAACGCGAACCCGAACCCTAACCCTCACTCTAACCCTAAACCCTATCCCGAACCCGAACCCTAACCCTAACCCTAACCCGAAGCCTAAACATAACCCTAACCCTAACCCTAACCCGAACCCTAACCCTAAACCTAACCCTAACCCGAACCCTAACCCGAACCCGAACCCTAACCCTAACCCTAACCCTAACCCGAACCCTAACCCTAACCCTAACCCTAACCCTAACCCTAACCGGAACTCTAAACCTAACCCTAACTCTAACCCTAAACCTAACCCTAACCCGAACCCTAAACCTAACCCGAACCCGAACCGTAAACCGAAACCTAACCCTAACCCTAACCCGAACCCTAACCCTAACCCGAACCCGAACCATAAACCTAACCCGAAACCAAACCCGAACCCTAACCCGAACCCTAACCCGAACCCTAACCCTAACCGTAACCCTAACCCGAAACCTAACCCTAAACCTAACCCTAAACCTAACCCTAACCCTAACCCGAATCCTAACCCGAAACCTAACCCTAACCCTAAACCTAACCCGAACCTTAACCCTAACCCTAACCCGAACCCGAAGCCTAACCCGAACCCGAACCCTTACCCGAAACCTAACCCTAACCCTAACCCTAACCCTAACCCGAAACCTAACCCTAACCCTAACTCTAACCCGAACCCGAACCCTAACCCGAACCTGAATCCTAACCCGAACCCGAACCCTAACCCAAACCCGAACGCGAACCCGAACCCTAACCCTCACTCTAACCCTAAACTCTATCCCGAACCCGAACCCTAACCCTAACCCTAACCCGAAGCCTAAACATAACCCTAACCCTAACCCTAACCCGAACCCTAACCCTAAACCTAACCCTAACCCGAACCCTAACCCGAACCCGAACCCTAACCCGAACACTAACCCTAACCCTAACCCTAATCCTAACACTAACCCGAACCCTAACCCGAACCCTAACCCTAACCCTAACCCGAACCCTAACGCTAACCCTAACCCGACCCCTAACCTGAAACCTAACACGAACCCTAACCCTAACGCTAACCCTAACCCTAACCCGAACCCTAAACCTAACCCTAACCCGAACCCTAACCCTAACCCGAAACCTAACCCTAACCCTAACCCGAACCCTAACGCTAACCCGAAACTGAACCCTAACCCTAAACCTAACCCTAACCCGAACCCTAACCCGAATCCGAACCCTAACCCTAACCCGAACCCTAACCCGAACCCGAACCCTAACCCTAACCCTAATCCTAACGCTAACCCTAACCCGACCCCTAACCTGAAACCTAACACGAACCCTAACCCTAACGCTAACCCTAAACCTAACCCGAACCCTAACCCTAACCCTAACCCTAACCCGAACCCTAACCCTAACCCTAACCCGAACCCTAACGCTAACCGTAACCCGACCTCTAACCTGAAACCTAACACGAACCCTAACCCTAACGCTAACCCTAACCCTAACCCGAACCCTAACCCTAACCCTAACCCGAACCCTAACCCTAACCCGAAACCTAACCCTAACCCTAACCCGAACCCTAACGCTAACCCGAAACTGAACCCTAACCCTAACCCGAAACCTAACCCGAACCCAACCCAAACCCGAACCCTAACCCTAACCCGAACCCTAACCATAACCCTAACCCTAATCCGAAACCTAAACCTAACCCGAACCCTAACCCTAAACCGAACCCGAACCCTAACCCTAACCCTAACCCTAACCCTAACCCGAACCCTAATCCTAACCCTAACCCTAACCCTAAACCTATCCCGAACCCTAACCCTAACCCTAACCAGAACTCTAACCCGAACCCAAACCATAACACTAACCTGAACACTAACCCCTAACCCTAACCCGAACCCGAACCCTTGCCCTAACCCGAACCCTAAACCTAACCTTAACCCTAACCCTAACCCCTAACCCTAACACGAACCCTAACCCTAACCCAAACCCTAACACTAACCCTAACTCTAACCCGAACCCTAACCCTTAACCTAACCCTAAACCTAACCCTAACCCTAACCCGAAACCTAATCCTAAGCCTAAACCGAAACCTAACCCGAACCCTAACCAGAACCCTAACCCTAACCCTAACCCTAACCCTAACCCTAACCCTAACCCGAACCCTAACCCTAACCCGAACCCTAACCGTAACCCGAACCCTAACCCGAACCCTAACCCGAACCCTAACCCGAACCCTAACCCTAACCCTAACCTGACCCCTAAACCGAACCCTAACACGAACCCTAACCCTAAACCTAACCCTAACCCGAACCCTAACCCTAACCCTAACCCGAACCCTAACCCTAAACCGAAACCTAAACCTAACCCTAACCCGAACCCTAACCCTAACCCGAACCCGAACCCTAACCCTAACCCGAACCCTAACCCGAACCCAACCCTAACCGGAACCCTAACCCTAACCCTAACCCTAACCCTAACCCTAACCGGAACTCTAAACCTAACCCTAACTCTAACCCTAAACCTAACCCTAACCCGAACCCTAAACCTAACCCGAACCCGAACCCGAACCGTAAACCGAAACCTAACCCTAACCCTAACCTGAACCCTAACCCTAACCCGAAACCGAACCATAAACCTAACCCGAAACCAAACCCGAACCCTAACCCGAACGCTAACCCGAAACCTAACCCTAACCGTAACCCTAACCCGAACCCTAACCCTAAACCTAACCCTAAACCTAACCCTAACCCTAACCCGAATCCTAACCCGATACCTAACCCTAACCCTAACCCGAACCCTAACCCTAACCCTAACCCGAACCCGAACCCTAACCCGAACCCGAACCCTTACCCGAAACCTAACCCTAACCCTAACCCGAACCCTAACCCTAACCCGAACCCGATCCCGAACCCTAACCCGAACCCGAACCCGAACCCTAACCCGAACCCTAACCCTAACCCTAACCCGAACCCTAATCCGAACCCTAACCCTAACCCTAACCCGAACCCTAACCCTAACCCTAACCCAAACCCTAAGCCGAACCCTAAACCTAACCCTAAACCTAACCCTAAACCGAAACCTAACCCTAACCCTAAACCTAACCCGAACCCGAACCCTAACCCGAACCCTAACCCGAACCCGAACCCTAACCCAAACCCGAACCCGAACCCGAACCCTAACCCAAACCCTAACCAGAACCCTAACCTTAACCCTAACCCTAACCTGAACCCTAACCCTAACCCGAACCCTAACCCTAACCCTAACACAAACCCTAACCCGAACCCTAACCCGAACCCTAACCCAACCCTAACCCTAACTATACCTGACCCCTAACCCGAACCCTAACACGAACCCTAACAATAAACCTAACCCTAACCCGAACCCTAACCCTAACCCTAACCCGAACCCTAACCCTAACCCGAAACCTAACCCTAACCCTAACCCGAACCCTAAAACTAACCCGAACCCGAACCCTAACCCTAACCCGAAACCTAACCCGAACCCAACCCTAACCCGAACACTAACCCTAACCCTAACCCTAACCCTAACCCTAACCCGAAACCTAAACCTAACCCGAAACCAAACCCTAAACCTAACACGAACCCTAACCCTAACACTAACCCGAACCCTAACCGTAACCCGAACCCTAACGCTAACCCTAACCCGAACCCTAACCCTAACCCGAACCCTAACCCTAACCCTAACCCGAACCCTAACCCGAAACCTAACCCTAACCCTAACCTGAACACTAACCCCTAACCCTAACCCGAACCCGAACCCTTACCCGAACCCGAAACCTAACCCTAACCCGAACCCGAACCCAAACCCTAAACCGAACCCGAACCCGAACCCTAACCCTAACCCGAACCCGAACCCTAACCCTAACCCTATCCTAACCCTAACCCTAACCGGAACTCTAACCCTAACCCTAACTCTAACCCTAAACCTAACCCTAACCCGAACCCTAACCCTAACCCGAACCCGAACCCGAACCGTAAACCGAAACCTAACCCTAACCCTAACCAGAACCCTAACCCTAACCCGAACCCGAACCATAAACCTAACCCGACACCAAACCCGAAACCTAACCCGAACCCTAACCCGAACCCTAACCCTAACCGTAACCCTAACCCGAACCCTAACCCTAAAACTAACCCTAACACGAACCCTAACCCTAACCCTAACCCGAACCCTAACCCTAACCCAAAACCTAACCCTAACCCTAACCCGAACCCTAACCCTAACCCGAACCCGAACCCTAACCCTAACCCGAAACCTAACCCGAACCCAACCCTAACCCGAACCCTAACCCTAACCCTAACCCTAACCCTAACCCGAAACCTAAACCTAACCCGAACCCTAACCCTAAACCTAACCCGAACCCTAACCCTAACACTAACCCGAACCCTAACCGTAACCCGAACCCTAACGCTAACCCTAACCCGAACCCTAACCCGAACCCTAACCCTAACCCTAACCTGAACCCTAAACCGAACCCTAACCCTAAACCTAACCTGAACACTAACCCCTAAACCTAACCCGAACCCGAACCTTACCCGAACCCGAAACCTAACCCTAACCCGAACACGAACCCAAACCCTAACCCGAACCCGAACCCGAAACCTAACCCTAACCCTAACCCGAACCCTAACCCTAACCCTATCCTAACCCTAACCCTAACCGGAACTCTAACCCTAACCCTAACTCTAACCCTAAACCTAACCCTAACCCGAACCCTAACCCTAACCCGAACCCGAACCCGAACCGTAAACCGAAACCTAAACCTAACCCTAACCCGAACCCTAACCCTAACCCGAACCCGAACCATAAACCTAACCCGAAACCAAACCCGAACCCTAACACTAACCCTAACCCGAACCCTAACCCTAACCGTAACCCTAACCCGAACCCTAACCCTAAACCTAACCCTAAACCTAACCCTAACCCTAACCCGAATCCTAACCCGAACCCTAACCCTAACCCTAACCCGAACCCTAACCCGACACCTAATCCTAACCCTAACCTGAACACTAACACCTAACCCTAACCTGAACCCGAACCCTAACACGAACCATAAACCTAACCCTAACCCCAACCCTAATCCTAACCCTAACCCTAACCCTAACCCCTAACCCTAACCCTAACCCTAACCCGAACCCTAACCCTAACCCGAACCCGAACCCTAACCCTAACCCGAAACCTAACCCGAACCCAACCCTAACCCGAACCCTAACCCTAACCCTAACCCGAAACCAAACCCTAACCCGAACCCGAACCCGAACCCTAACCCTAACCCTAACCCGAACCCTAACCCTAACCCTAACCCTAACCCGTACCCTAACCCTAACCCTAACCCTAACCCTAACCCTAACCGGAACTCTAACCCTAACCCAAAGTCTAACCCTAAACCTAACCCTAACCCGAACCCTAACCCTAACCCGAAACCGAACCCGAACCCTAAACCTAAACCTAACCCTAACCCTAACCCGAACCCTAACCCAACCCGAACCCTAACCACAAAACTAACCCGAACCCTAACCCGAACCCTAACCCGAACACTAACCCGAACCATAAACCGAACCCTACCCCTAACCCTAACCCGAACCCTAACCCTAACCCTAACCCTAACCCTTACCCCTAAACCTAACCCCAAACCTAACCCTAACCCTAACCGTAACCGTAACCCGAACCCGAATCCTAACCCTAACCCGAACCCTAACCCTAACCCGAACCCGAACCCTAAACCTAACCCTAACCCGAACCCGAACCCAAACCCTAACCCTAACCCTAAACCGAACCCTAACCTTAACCCTAACCCTAACCCGAACCCTAAACCGAACCCTAACCCGAACCCTAAACCTAACCCTAACCTGACCCCTAACCCGAAACCTAACACGAACCCTAACCCTAAACCTAACCCTAACCCGAACCCTAACCCTAACCCGAACCCGAACCCTAACCCTAACCCGAAACCTAACCATAACCCTAACCCGAACCCTAACCCTAACCCGAACCCGAACCCTAACCCTAACCCGAAACCTAACCCGAACCCAACCCTAACCCGAACCCTAACCCTAACCCTAACCCTAACCCTAACCCTAACCGGAACTCTAAACCTAACCCTAACTCTAACCCTAAACCTAACCCTAACCCGAACCCTAAACCTAACCCGAACCCGAACCGTAAACCGAAACCTAACCCTAACCCTAACCCGAACCCTAACCCTAACCCGAACCCGAACCATAAACCTAACCCGAAACCAAACCCGAACCCTAACCCGAACCCTAACCCGAACCCTAACCCTAACCGTAACCCTAACCCGAACCCTAACCCTAAACCTAACCCTAAACCTAACCCTAACCCTAACCCGAATCCTAACCCGAAACCTAACCCTAACCCTAAACCTAACCCGAACCTTAACCCTAACCCTAACCCGAACCCGAAGCCTAACCCGAACCCGAACCCTTACCCGAAACCTAACCCTAACCCTAACCCTAACCCGAACCCTAACCCGAACCCTAACCCTAACCCTTACCAGAACCCTAACCCGAACCCAAACCATAACCCTAACCTGAACACTAACCGCTAACCCTAACCCGAACCCGAACCCTTACCCTAAACCTAACCCTAAACCTAACCCAAACTGAACCCTAACCCTAACCCTAACCCGAACCCTAACCCAAACCCTAACCAGAACCCTAACCTTAACCCTAACCCTAACCTGAACCCTAACCCTAACCCGAACCCTAACCCTAACCCTAACACAAACCCTAACCCGAACCCTAACCCGAACCCTAACCCAACCCTAACCCTAACTATACCTGACCCCTAACCCGAACCCTAACACGAACCCTAACAATAAACCTAACCCTAACCCGAACCCTAACCCTAACCCTAACCCGAACCCTAACCCTAACCCGAAACCTAACCCTAACCCGAACCCTAAAACTAACCCGAACCCGAAACCTAACCCTAACCCGAAACCTAACCCGAACCCAACCCTAACCCGAACACTAACCCTAACCCTAACCCTAACCCTAACCCTAACCCGAAACCTAAACCTAACCCGAAACCAAACCCTAAACCTAACACGAACCCTAACCCTAACACTAACCCGAACCCTAACCGTAACCCGAACCCTAACGCTAACCCTAACCCGAACCCTAACCCTAACCCGAACCCTAACCCTAACCCTAACCCGAACCCTAACCCGAAACCTAACCCTAAACCTAACCCTAACCCTAACCCGAATCCTAACCCGAAACCTAACCCTAACCCTAACCCGAACCCTAACCCTAACCCTAACCCGAACCCGAACCCTAACCCGAACCCGAACCCTTACCCGAAACCTAACCCTAACCCTAACCCGAACCCTAACCCTAACCCGAACCCGATCCCGAACCCTAACCCGAACCCGAACCCGAACCCTAACCCGAACCCTAACCCTAACCCTAACCCGAACCCTAATCCGAACCCTAACCCTAACCCTAACCCGAACCCTAACCCTAACCCTAACCCAAACCCTAAGCCGAACCCTAAACCTAACCCTAAACCTAACCCTAAACCGAAACCTAACCCTAACCCTAAACCTAACCCGAACCCGAACCCTAACCCGAACCCTAACCCGAACCCGAACCCTAACCCAAACCCGAACCCGAACCCGAACCCTAACCCAAACCCTAACCAGAACCCTAACCTTAACCCTAACCCTAACCTGAACCCTAACCCTAACCCGAACCCTAACCCTAACCCTAACACAAACCCTAACCCGAACCCTAACCCGAACCCTAACCCAACCCTAACCCTAACTATACCTGACCCCTAACCCGAACCCTAACACGAACCCTAACAATAAACCTAACCCTAACCCGAACCCTAACCCTAACCCTAACCCGAACCCTAACCCTAACCCGAAACCTAACCCTAACCCTAACCCGAACCCTAAAACTAACCCGAACCCGAACCCTAACCCTAACCCGAAACCTAACCCGAACCCAACCCTAACCCGAACACTAACCCTAACCCTAACCCTAACCCTAACCCTAACCCGAAACCTAAACCTAACCCGAAACCAAACCCTAAACCTAACACGAACCCTAACCCTAACACTAACCCGAACCCTAACCGTAACCCGAACCCTAACGCTAACCCTAACCCGAACCCTAACCCTAACCCGAACCCTAACCCTAACCCTAACCCGAACCCTAACCCGAAACCTAACCCTAACCCTAACCTGAACACTAACCCCTAACCCTAACCCGAACCCGAACCCTTACCCGAACCCGAAACCTAACCCTAACCCGAACCCGAACCCAAACCCTAAACCGAACCCGAACCCGAACCCTAACCCTAACCCGAACCCGAACCCTAACCCTAACCCTATCCTAACCCTAACCCTAACCGGAACTCTAACCCTAACCCTAACTCTAACCCTAAACCTAACCCTAACCCGAACCCTAACCCTAACCCGAACCCGAACCCGAACCGTAAACCGAAACCTAACCCTAACCCTAACCAGAACCCTAACCCTAACCCGAACCCGAACCATAAACCTAACCCGACACCAAACCCGAAACCTAACCCGAACCCTAACCCGAACCCTAACCCTAACCGTAACCCTAACCCGAACCCTAACCCTAAAACTAACCCTAACACGAACCCTACCCTAACCCTAACCCGAACCCTAACCCTAACCCAAAACCTAACCCTAACCCTAACCCGAACCCTAACCCTAACCCGAACCCGAACCCTAACCCTAACCCGAAACCTAACCCGAACCCAACCCTAACCCGAACCCTAACCCTAACCCTAACCCTAACCCTAACCCGAAACCTAAACCTAACCCGAACCCTAACCCTAAACCTAACCCGAACCCTAACCCTAACACTAACCCGAACCCTAACCGTAACCCGAACCCTAACGCTAACCCTAACCCGAACCCTAACCCTAACCCGAACCCTAACCCTAACCCTAACCTGAACCCTAAACTGAACCCTAACCCTAAACCTAACCTGAACACTAACCCCTAAACCTAACCCGAACCCGAACCTTACCCGAACCCGAAACCTAACCCTAACCCGAACACGAACCCAAACCCTAACCCGAACCCGAACCCGAAACCTAACCCTAACCCTAACCCGAACCCTAACCCTAACCCTATCCTAACCCTAACCCTAACCGGAACTCTAACCCTAACCCTAACTCTAACCCTAAACCTAACCCTAACCCGAACCCTAACCCTAACCCGAACCCGAACCCGAACCGTAAACCGAAACCTAAACCTAACCCTAACCCGAACCCTAACCCTAACCCGAACCCGAACCATAAACCTAACCCGAAACCAAACCCGAACCCTAACATTAACCCTAACCCGAACCCTAACCCTAACCGTAACCCTAACCCGAAACCTAACCCTAAACCTAACCCTAAACCTAACCCTAACCCTAACCCGAATCCTAACCCGAACCCTAACCCTAACCCTAACCCGAACCCTAACCCGACACCTAATCCTAACCCTAACCTGAACACTAACACCTAACCCTAACCTGAACCCGAACCCTAACACGAACCATAAACCTAACCCTAACCCCAACCCTAATCCTAACCCTAACCCTAACCCTAACCCCTAACCCTAACCCTAACCCTAACCCGAACCCTAACCCTAACCCGAACCCGAACCCTAACCCTAACCCGAAACCTAACCCGAACCCAACCCTAACCCGAACCCTAACCCTAACCCTAACCCGAAACCAAACCCTAACCCGAACCCGAACCCGAACCCTAACCCTAACCCTAACCCGAACCCTAACCCTAACCCTAACCCTAACCCGTACCCTAACCCTAACCCTAACCCTAACCCTAACCCTAACCGGAACTCTAACCCTAACCCAAAGTCTAACCCTAAACCTAACCCTAACCCGAACCCTAACCCTAACCCGAAACCGAACCCGAACCCTAAACCTAAACCTAACCCTAACCCTAACCCGAACCCTAACCCAACCCGAACCCTAACCATAAAACTAACCCGAACCCTAACCCGAACCCTAACCCGAACACTAACCCGAACCATAAACCGAACCCTACCCCTAACCCTAACCCGAACCCTAACCCTAACCCTAACCCTAACCCTTACCCCTAAACCTAACCCCAAACCTAACCCTAACCCTAACCGTAACCGTAACCCGAACCCGAATCCTAACCCTAACCCGAACCCTAACCCTAACCCGAACCCGAACCCTAAACCTAACCCTAACCCGAACCCGAACCCAAACCCTAACCCTAACCCTAAACCGAACCCTAACCCTAACCCTAACCCTAACCCGAACCCTAAACCGAACCCTAACCCGAACCCTAAACCTAACCCTAACCTGACCCCTAACCCGAAACCTAACACGAACCCTAACCCTAAACCTAACCCTAACCCGAACCCTAACCCTAACCCGAACCCGAACCCTAACCCTAACCCGAAACCTAACCATAACCCTAACCCGAACCCTAACCCTAACCCGAACCCGAACCCTAACCCTAACCCGAAACCTAACCCGAACCCAACCCTAACCCGAACCCTAACCCTAACCCTAACCCTAACCCTAACCCTAACCCTAACCGGAACTCTAAACCTAACCCTAACTCTAACCCTAAACCTAACCCTAACCCGAACCCTAAACCTAACCCGAACCCGAACCGTAAACCGAAACCTAACCCTAACCCTAACCCGAACCCTAACCCTAACCCGAACCCGAACCATAAACCTAACCCGAAACCAAACCCGAACCCTAACCCGAACCCTAACCCGAACCCTAACCCTAACCGTAACCCTAACCCGAACCCTAACCCTAAACCTAACCCTAAACCTAACCCTAACCCTAACCCGAATCCTAACCCGAAACCTAACCCTAACCCTAAACCTAACCCGAACCTTAACCCTAACCCTAACCCGAACCCGAAGCCTAACCCGAACCCGAACCCTTACCCGAAACCTAACCCTAACCCTAACCCTAACCCGAACCCTAACCCGAACCCTAACCCTAACCCTTACCAGAACCCTAACCCGAACCCAAACCATAACCCTAACCTGAACACTAACCGCTAACCCTAACCCGAACCCGAACCCTTACCCTAAACCTAACCCTAAACCTAACCCAAACTGAACCCTAACCCTAACCCTAACCCGAACCCTAACCCAAACCCTAACCAGAACCCTAACCTTAACCCTAACCCTAACCTGAACCCTAACCCTAACCCGAACCCTAACCCTAACCCTAACACAAACCCTAACCCGAACCCTAACCCGAACCCTAACCCAACCCTAACCCTAACTATACCTGACCCCTAACCCGAACCCTAACACGAACCCTAACAATAAACCTAACCCTAACCCGAACCCTAACCCTAACCCTAACCCGAACCCTAACCCTAACCCGAAACCTAACCCTAACCCTAACCCGAACCCTAAAACTAACCCGAACCCGAAACCTAACCCTAACCCGAAACCTAACCCGAACCCAACCCTAACCCGAACACTAACCCTAACCCTAACCCTAACCCTAACCCTAACCCGAAACCTAAACCTAACCCGAAACCAAACCCTAAACCTAACACGAACCCTAACCCTAACACTAACCCGAACCCTAACCGTAACCCGAACCCTAACGCTAACCCTAACCCGAACCCTAACCCTAACCCGAACCCTAACCCTAACCCTAACCCGAACCCTAACCCGAAACCTAACCCTAACCCTAACCTGAACACTAACCCCTAACCCTAACCCGAACCCGAACCCTTACCCGAACCCGAAACCTAACCCTAACCCGAACCCGAACCCAAACCCTAAACCGAACCCGAACCCGAACCCTAACCCTAACCCTAACCCGAACCCTAACCCTAACCCTATCCTAACCCTAACCCTAACCGGAACTCTAACCCTAACCCTAACTCTAACCCTAAACCTAACCCTAACCCGAACACTAACCCTAACCCGAACCCGAACCCGAACCGTAAACCGAAACCTAACCCTAACCCTAACCAGAACCCTAACCCTAACCCGAACCCGAACCATAAACCTAACCCGACACCAAACCCGAAACCTAACCCGAACCCTAACCCGAACCCTAACCCTAACCGTAACCCTAACCCGAACCCTAACCCTAAAACTAACCCTAACACGAACCCTAACCCTAACCCTAACCCGAACCCTAACCCTAACCCAAAACCTAACCCTAACCCTAACCCGAACCCTAACCCTAACCCTAACCCTAACCCTAACCCTAACCCGAAACCTAAACCTAACCCGAACCCTAACCCTAAACCTAACCCGAACCCTAACCCTAACACTAACCCGAACCCTAACCGTAACCCGAACCCTAACGCTAACCCTAACCCGAACCCTAACCCTAACCCGAACCCTAACCCTAACCCTAACCTGAACCCTAAACCGAACCCTAACCCTAAACCTAACCTGAACACTAACCCCTAAACCTAACCCGAACCCGAACCTTACCCGAACCCGAAACCTAACCCTAACCCGAACCCGAACCCAAACCCTAACCCGAACCCGAACCCGAAACCTAACCCTAACCCTAACCCGAACCCTAACCCTAACCCTATCCTAACCCTAACCCTAACCGGAACTCTAACCCTAACCCTAACTCTAACCCTAAACCTAACCCTAACCCGAACCCTAACCCTAACCCGAACCCGAACCCGAACCGTAAACCGAAACCTAAACCTAACCCTAACCCGAACCCTAACCCTAACCCGAACCCGAACCATAAACCTAACCCGAAACCAAACCCGAACCCTAACACGAACCCTAACCCGAACCCTAACCCTAACCGTAACCCTAACCCGAACCCTAACCCTAAACCTAACCCTAAACCTAACCCTAACCCTAACCCGAATCCTAACCCGAACCCTAACCCTAACCCTAACCCGAACCCTAACCCGACACCTAATCCTAACCCTAACCTGAACACTAACACCTAACCCTAACCTGAACCCGAACACTAACACGAACCATAAACCTAACCCTAACCCCAACCCTAATCCTAACCCTAACCCTAACCCTAACCCCTAACCTTAACCCTAACCCTAACCCGAACCCTAACCCTAACCCGAACCCGAACCCTAACCCTAACCCGAAACCTAACCCGAACCCAACCCTAACCCGAACCCTAACCCTAACCCTAACCCGAAACCAAACCCTAACCCGACCCGAACCCGAACCCTAACCCTAACCCTAACCCGAACCCTAACCCTAACCCTAACCCTAACCCGTACCCTAACCCTAACCCTAACCCTAACCCTAACCCTAACCGGAACTCTAACCCTAACCCTAACTCTAACCCTAAACCTAACCCTAACCCGAACCCTAACCCTAACCCGAACCCGAACCCGAACCGTAAACCGAAACCTAAACCTAACCCTAACCCGAACCCTAACCCTAACCCGAACCCGAACCATAAACCTAACCCGAAACCAAACCCGAACCCTAACACGAACCCTAACCCGAACCCTAACCCTAACCGTAACCCTAACCCGAACCCTAACCCTAAACCTAACCCTAAACCTAACCCTAACCCTAACCCGAATCCTAACCCGAACCCTAACCCTAACCCTAACCCGAACCCTAACCCGACACCTAATCCTAACCCTAACCTGAACACTAACACCTAACCCTAACCTGAACCCGAACACTAACACGAACCATAAACCTAACCCTAACCCCAACCCTAATCCTAACCCTAACCCTAACCCTAACCCCTAACCTTAACCCTAACCCTAACCCGAACCCTAACCCTAACCCGAACCCGAACCCTAACCCTAACCCGAAACCTAACCCGAACCCAACCCTAACCCGAACCCTAACCCTAACCCTAACCCGAAACCAAACCCTAACCCGAACCCGAACCCGAACCCTAACCCTAACCCTAACCCGAACCCTAACCCTAACCCTAACCCTAACCCGTACCCTAACCCTAACCCTAACCCTAACCCTAACCCTAACCGGAACTCTAACCCTAACCCAAAGTCTAACCCTAAACCTAACCCTAACCCGAACCCTAACCCTAACCCGAAACCGAACCCGAACCCTAAACCTAAACCTAACCCTAACCCTAACCCGAACCCTAACCCAACCCGAACCCTAACCATAAAACTAACCCGAACCCTAACCCGAACCCTAACCCGAACACTAACCCGAACCATAAACCGAACCCTACCCCTAACCCTAACCCGAACCCTAACCCTAACCCTAACCCTAACCCTTACCCCTAAACCTAACCCCAAACCTAACCCTAACCCTAACCGTAACCGTAACCCGAACCCGAACCCTAACCCTAACCCGAACCCTAACCCTAACCCGAACCCGAACCCTAAACCTAACCCTAACCCGAACCCGAACCCAAACCCTAACCCTAACCCTAAACCGAACCCTAACCCTAACCCTAACCCTAACCCGAACCCTAAACCGAACCCTAACCCGAACCCTAAACCTAACCCTAACCTGACCCCTAACCCGAAACCTAACACGAACCCTAACCCTAAACCTAACCCTAACCCGAACCCTAACCCTAACCCGAACCCGAACCCTAACCCTAACCCGAAACCTAACCATAACCCTACCCCGAACCCTAACCCTAACCCGAACCCGAACCCTAACCCTAACCCGAAACCTAACCCGAACCCAACCCTAACCCGAACCCTAACCCTAACCCTAACCCTAACCCTAACCCTAACCGGAACTCTAAACCTAACCCTAACTCTAACCCTAAACCTAACCCTAACCCGAACCCTAAACCTAACCCGAACCCGAACCGTAAACCGAAACCTAACCCTAACCCTAACCCGAACCCTAACCCTAACCCGAACCCGAACCATAAACCTAACCCGAAACCAAACTCGAACCCTAACCCGAACCCTAACCCGAACCCTAACCCTAACCGTAACCCTAACCCGAACCCTAACCCTAAACCTAACCCTAAACCTAACCCTAACCCTAACCCGAATCCTAACCCGAAACCTAACCCTAACCCTAAACCTAACCCGAACCTTAACCCTAACCCTAACCCGAACCCGAAGCCTAACCCGAACCCGAACCCTTACCCGAAACCTAACCCTAACCCTAACCCGAAACCTAACCCTAACCCGAACCCTAACCGGAACCCTAAACCTAACCCTAACCCTAACCATTAACCGAACCCTAACCCTAACCCTAAACCTAAACCGAACCCGAACCCTAACCCGAACCCGAACCCTAACCCGAACCCAAACCCGAACCCTAACCCTAACCCTAAACCTAACCCGAACCCTAACCCTAAACCTAACTCTAACCCAAACCTAACCCTAACCCGAACCCTAACCCTAACCCTAACCCGAACCCTAACCCGAACCCAAACCCGAACCCTAACCCTAACCCTAACACTAACCCTAACCCGAACACTAACCCTAACACGAACCCTAACCCTAATCCTAACCCTAACCCGAACCTTAACCCGAAACCTAACCCGAACCCTAACCCTAAACCTAACCGGACCCCTAACCCGAAACCTAACACGAACCCTAACCCTAAACCTAACCCTAACCCAAACCCTAACCCGAACCCTAACCCGAACCCTATCCCTAACCCGAAACCTAACCCTAAACCTAACCCGAACCTTAACCCTACCCCGAACCCGAACCCTAAACGTAACCCGAAACCTAACCCGAACCCAACCCTAACCCGAACCCTAACCCTAACCCTAACCCTAACCCTAACCCTAACCCTAACCCTAACTCGAAACCTAAACCTAACCCGAACCCTAACCCTAAACCTAACCCGAACCCTAACCCTAACACTAACCCGAACCCTAACCGTAACCCGAACCCTAACCCTAACCCTAACCCGAACCCTAACCCTAACCCGAACCCTAACCCTAACCCTAACCCGAACCCTAACCCGAACCCTAACCCTTACCCTAACCTGAACACTAACCCCTAAACCTAACCCGAACCCGAACCCTGACCCGAACCCGAACCAGAACCCTAACCCTAACACTAACCCGTACCCTAACCCTAACCCTAATCCGTACCCTAACCCTAACCCTAACCCTAAACCTAACCCTAACCGGAACTCTAACCCTAACCCAAACTCTAACCCTAAACCTAACCCTAACCCGAACCCTAACCCTAACCCTAACCCGAACCCGAACCCTAAACCAAACCCTACCCCTAACCCTAACCCGAACCCTAACCGTAACCCGAACCCTAACCCGAACCCTAACCCTAACCCGAACCCTAACCCGAACCCTAACCCTAACCCTAACCCGAACCCGAACCCTAAACCAAAACATAACCCTAACCCTAACCCGAACCCTAACCCTAAACCGAACACGAACCCTAACCCTAACCCGAAACCTAACCCAAACCCTAACCCGAACCCTAACCCGAACCCTAACCCGAACCCTAACCCGAACCCTAACCCTACCTCTAACCCGAACCCTAACACGAACCCTAAACCTAACCCTAACCAGAACCCTAACCCGAACCCAAACCATAACCCTAACCTGAACACTAACCCCTAACCCTAACCCGAACCCGAACCCTTACCCGAAAACGAACCCTAAACCTAACACTAACCCTAACCCTAACCCCTAACCCTAACCCGAACCCTAACCCTAACCCTAACCCTAACCCGAACCCTAACCCTAACCCTAACCCTAACCCTAACCCGAACCCTAACCCTAAACCTAACCCTAAACCTAACCCTAACCCGAACCCTAACACTAACCCTAACCCGAACCCTAACCCGAACCCTAACCAGAACCCTAACCCTAACCCTAACCCTAACCCGAACCCTAACCCTAACCCGAACCCTAACCCTAACCCTAACACAAACCCTAACCCGAACCCTAACCCGAACCCTAACCCAACCCTAACCCTAACTATAACTGACCCCTAACCCAAACCCTAACACGAAACCTAACAATAAACCTAACCCTAACCCGAACCCTAACCCTAACCCTAACCCGAACCCTAACCCTAACCCGAAACCTAACCCTAACCCTAACCCGAACCCTAAACCTAACCCGAACCCGAACCCTAACCCTAACCCGAAACCTAACCCGAACCCAACCCTACCCCGAACCCTAACCCTAACCCTAACACTAACCCTAACCCTAACCCGAAACCTAAACCTAACCCGAACCCAAACCCTAAACCTAACCCGAACCCTAACCCTAACACTAACCCGAACCCAAACCGTAACCCGAACCCTAACGCTAACCATAACCCGAACCCTAACTCTAACCCGAACACTAACCCTAACCCTAAACCGAACCCTAACCCGAACCCTAACCCTAACACTAACCCGAACCCTAACCGTAACCCGAACCCTAACGCTAACCATAACCCGAACCCTAACTCTAACCCGAACCCTAACCCTAACCCTAAACCGAACCCGAACCCGAACCCTAAACCTAACCCTAACCCGAACCCTAACTCTAACCCTATCCTAACCCTAACCCTAACCGGAACTCTAACCCTAACCCTAACTCTAACCCTAAACCTAACCCTAACCCGAACCCTAACCCTAACCCGAACCCGAACCCGAACCGTAAACCGAAACCTTACCCTAACCCTAACCCGAACCCTAACCCTAACCCGAACCCGAACCATAAACCTAACCCGACACCAAACCCGAAACCTAACCCGAACCCTAACCCGAACCCTAACCCTAACCGTAACCCTAACCCGAACCCTAAACCTAAAACAAACCCTAACACGAACCCTAACCCTAACCCTAACCCGAACCCTAACCCTAACCCAAAACCTAACCCTAACCCTAACCCGAACCCTAACCCTAACCCGAACCCGAACCCTAACCCTAACCCGAAACCTAACCCGAACCCAACCCTAACCCGAACCCTAACCCTAACCCTAACCCTAACCCTAACCCGAAACCTAAACCTAACCCGAACCCTAACCCTAAACTTAACCCGAACCCTAACCCTAACACTAACCCGAACCCTAACCGTAACCCGAACCCTAACGCTAACCCTAACCCGAACCCTAACCCTAACCCGAACCCTAACCCTAACGCTAACCTGAACCCTAAACCGAACCCTAACCCTAAACCTAACCTGAACACTAACCCCTAAACCTAACCCGAACCCGAACCTTACCCGAACCCGAAACCTAACCCTAACCCGAACCCGAACCCTAACCCTAACCCTATCCTAACCCTAACCCTAACCGGAACTCTAACCCTAACCCTAACTCTAACCCTAAACCTAACCCTAACCCGAACCCTAACCCTAACCCGAACCCGATCCCGAACCGTAAACCGAAACCTAAACCTAACCCTAACCCGGACCCTAACCCTAACCCGAACCCGAACAATAAACCTAACCCGAAACCAAACCCGAACCCTAACACGAACCCTAACCCGAACCCTAACCCTAACCGTAACCCTAACCCGAACCCTAACCCTAAACCTAACCCTAAACCTAACCCTAACCCTAACCCGAATCCTACCCGAACCCTAACCCTAACCCTAACCCGAACCCTAACCCGACACCTAATCCTAACCCTAACCTGAACACTAACACCTAACCCTAACCTGAACCCGAACCCTAACACGAACCATAAACCTAACCCTAACACGAACCCTAATCCTAACCCTAACCCTAACCCTAAACCTATCCCGAACCCTAACCCTAACCCTAACCAGAACTCTAACCCGAACCCAAACCATAACACTAACCTGAACACTAACCCCTAACCCTAACCCGAACCCGAACCCTTGCCCTAACCCGAACCCTAAACCTAACCTTAACCCTAAACCTAACCCCTAACCCTAACACGAACCCTAACCCTAACCCAAACCCTAACACTAACCCTAACTCTAACCCGAACCCTAACCCTTAACCTAACCCTAAACCTAACCCTAACCCTAACCCGAAACCTAATCCTAAGCCTAACCCGAAACCTAACCCGAACCCTAACCAGAACCCTAACCCTAACCCTAACCCTAACCCTAACCCTAACCCGAACCCTAACCCTAACCCGAACCCTAACCGTAACCCTAACCCTAACCCGAACCCTAACCCGAACCCTAACCCGAACCCTAACCCTAACCCTAACCTGACCCCTAAACCGAACCCTAACACGAACCCTAACCCTAAACCTAACCCTAACCCGAACCCTAACCCTAACCCTAACCCGAACCCTAACCCTAAACCGAAACCTAAACCTAACCCTAACCCGAACCCTAACCCTAACCCGAACCCGAACCCTAACCCTAACCCGAACCCTAACCCGAACCCAACCCTAACCGGAACCCTAACCCTAACCCTAACCCTAACCCTAACCCTAACCGGAACTCTAAACCTAACCCTAACTCTAACCCTAAACCTAACCCTAACCCGAACCCTAAACCTAACCCGAACCCGAACCCGAACCGTAAACCGAAACCTAACCCTAACCCTAACCTGAACCCTAACCCTAACCCGAAACCGAACCATAAACCTAACCCGAAACCAAACCCGAACCCTAACCCGAACCCTAACCCGAAACCTAACCCTAACCGTAACCCTAACCCGAACCCTAACCCTAAACCTAACCCTAAACCTAACCCTAACCCTAACCCGAATCCTAACCCGAAACCTAACCCTAACCCTAACCCGAACCCTAACCCTAACCCTAACCCGAACCCGAACCCTAACCCGAACCCGAACCCTTACCCGAAACCTAACCCTAACCCTAACCCGAACCCTAACCCTAACCCGAACCCGATCCCGAACCCTAACCCGAACCCGAACCCGAACCCTAACCCGAACCCTAACCCTAACCCTAACCCGAACCCTAATCCGAACCCTAACCCTAACCCTAACCCGAACCCTAACCCTAACCCTAACCCAAACCCTAAGCCGAACCCTAAACCTAACCCTAAACCTAACCCTAAACCGAAACCTAACCCTAACCCTAAACCTAACCCGAACCCGAACCCTAACCCGAACCCTAACCCGAACCCGAACCCTAACCCAAACCCGAACCCGAACCCGAACCCTAACCCAAACCCTAACCAGAACCCTAACCTTAACCCTAACCCTAACCTGAACCCTAACCCTAACCCGAACCCTAACCCTAACCCTAACACAAACCCTAACCCGAACCCTAACCCGAACCCTAACCCAACCCTAACCCTAACTATACCGACCCCTAACCCGAACCCTAACACGAACCCTAACAATAAACCTAACCCTAACCCGAACCCTAACCCTAACCCTAACCCGAACCCTAACCCTAACCCGAAACCTAACCCTAACCCTAACCCGAACCCTAAAACTAACCCGAACCCGAACCCTAACCCTAACCCGAAACCTAACCCGAACCCAACCCTAACCCGAACACTAACCCTAACCCTAACCCTAACCCTAACCCTAACCCGAAACCTAAACCTAACCCGAAACCAAACCCTAAACCTAACACGAACCCTAACCCTAACACTAACCCGAACCCTAACCGTAACCCGAACCCTAACGCTAACCCTAACCCGAACCCTAACCCTAACCCGAACCCTAACCCTAACCCTAACCCGAACCCTAACACGAAACCTAACCCTAACCCTAACCTGAACACTAACCCCTAACCCTAACACGAACCCGAACCCTTACCCGAACCCGAAACCTAACCCTAACCCGAACCCGAACCCAAACCCTAAACCGAACCCGAACCCGAACCCTAACCCTAACCCGAACCCGAACCCTAACCCTAACCCTATCCTAACCCTAACCCTAACCGGAACTCTAACCCTAACCCTAACTCTAACCCTAAACCTAACCCTAACCCGAACCCTAACCCTAACCCGAACCCGAACCCGAACCGTAAACCGAAACCTAACCCTAACCCTAACCAGAACCCTAACCCTAACCCGAACCCGAACCATAAACCTAACCCGACACCAAACCCGAAACCTAACCCGAACCCTAACCCGAACCCTAACCCTAACCGTAACCCTAACCCGAACCCTAACCCTAAAACTAACCCTAACACGAACCCTAACCCTAACCCTAACCCGAACCCTAACCCTAACCCAAAACCTAACCCTAACCCTAACCCGAACCCTAACCCTAACCCGAACCCGAACCCTAACCCTAACCCGAAACCTAACCCGAACCCAACCCTAACCCGAACCCTAACCCTAACCCTAACCCTAACCCTAACCCGAAACCTAAACCTAACCCGAACCCTAACCCTAAACCTAACCCGAACCCTAACCCTAACACTAACCCGAACCCTAACCGTAACCCGAACCCTAACGCTAACCCTAACCCGAACCCTAACCCTAACCCGAACCCTAACCCTAACCCTAACCTGAACCCTAAACCGAACCCTAACCCTAAACCTAACCTGAACACTAACCCCTAAACCTAACCCGAACCCGAACCTTACCCGAACCCGAAACCTAACCCTAACCCGAACCCGAACCCAAACCCTAACCCGAACCCGAACCCGAAACCTAACCCTAACCCTAACCCTAACCCGTACCCTAACCCTATCCTAACCCTAACCCTAACCGGAACTCTAACCCTAACCCTAACTCTAACCCTAAACCTAACCCTAACCCGAACCCTAACCCTAACCCGAACCCGAACCCGAACCGTAAACCGAAACCTAACCCTAACCCTAACCCGAACCCTAACCCTAACCCGAACCCGAACCATAAACCTAACCCGAAACCAAACCCGAACCCTAACACTAACCCTAACCCGAACCCTAACCCTAACCGTAACCCTAACCCGAACCCTAACCCTAAACCTAACCCTAAACCTAACCCTAACCCTAACCCGAATCCTAACCCGAACCCTAACCCTAACCCTAACCCGAACCCTAACCCGACACCTAATCCTAACCCTAACCTGAACACTAACACCTAACCCTAACCTGAACCCGAACCCTAACACGAACCATAAACCTAACCCTAACCCCAACCCTAATCCTAACCCTAACCCTAACCCTAACCCCTAACCCTAACCCTAACCCTAACCCGAACCCTAACCCTAACCCGAACCCGAACCCTAACCCTAACCCGAAACCTAACCCGAACCCAACCCTAACCCGAACCCTAACCCTAACCCTAACCCGAAACCAAACCCTAACCCGAACCCGAACCCGAACCCTAACCCTAACCCTAACCCGAACCCTAACCCTAACCCTAACCCTAACCCGTACCCTAACCCTAACCCTAACCCTAACCCTAACCCTAACCGGAACTCTAACCCTAACCCAAAGTCTAACCCTAAACCTAACCCTAACCCGAACCCTAACCCTAACCCGAAACCGAACCCGAACCCTAAACCTAAACCTAACCCTAACCCTAACCCGAACCCTAACCCAACCCGAACCCTAACCATAAAACTAACCCGAACCCTAACCCGAACCCTAACCCGAACACTAACCCGAACCATAAACCGAACCCTACCCCTAACCCTAACCCGAACCCTAACCCTAACCCTAACCCTAACCCTTACCCCTAAACCTAACCCCAAACCTAACCCTAACCCTAACCGTAACCGTAACCCGAACCCGAACCCTAACCCTAACCCGAACCCTAACCCTAACCCGAACCCGAACCCTAAACCTAACCCTAACCCGAACCCGAACCCAAACCCTAACCCTAACCCTAAACCGAACCCTAACCCTAACCCTAACCCTAACCCGAACCCTAAACCGAACCCTAACCCGAACCCTAAACCTAACCCTAACCTGACCCCTAACCCGAAACCTAACACGAACCCTAACCCTAAACCTAACCCTAACCCGAACCCTAACCCTAACCCGAACCCGAACCCTAACCCTAACCCGAAACCTAACCATAACCCTAACCCGAACCCTAACCCTAACCCGAACCCGAACCCTAACCCTAACCCGAAACCTAACCCGAACCCAACCCTAACCCGAACCCTAACCCTAACCCTAACCCTAACCCTAACCCTAACCGGAACTCTAAACCTAACCCTAACTCTAACCCTAAACCTAACCCTAACCCGAACCCTAAACCTAACCCGAACCCGAACCGTAAACCGAAACCTAACCCTAACCCTAACCCGAACCCTAACCCTAACCCGAACCCGAACCATAAACCTAACCCGAAACCAAACCCGAACCCTAACCCGAACCCTA
This sequence comes from Urocyon cinereoargenteus, assembly GCA_032313775.1. Taxonomy (NCBI): domain Eukaryota; kingdom Metazoa; phylum Chordata; class Mammalia; order Carnivora; family Canidae; genus Urocyon; species Urocyon cinereoargenteus. The sequence continues at coordinate 631,670 of JAVLSZ010000124.1, forward strand.
ACCCGAACCCTAACCCTAACCGTAACCCTAACCCGAACCCTAACCCTAAACCTAACCCTAAACCTAACCCTAACCCTAACCCGAATCCTAACCCGAAACCTAACCCTAACCCTAAACCTAACCCGAACCTTAACCCTAACCCTAACCCGAACCCGAAGCCTAACCCGAACCCGAACCCTTACCCGAAACCTAACCCTAACCCTAACCCTAACCCGAACCCTAACCCGAACCCTAACCCTAACCCTTACCAGAACCCTAACCCGAACCCAAACCATAACCCTAACCTGAACACTAGCCGCTAACCCTAACCCGAACCCGAACCTTTACCCTAAACCTAACCCTAAACCTAACCCAAACTGAACCCTAACCCTAACCCTAACCCGAACCCTAACCCAAACCCTAACCAGAACCCTAACCTTAACCCTAACCCTAACCTGAACCCTAACCCTAACCCGAACCCTAACCCTAACCCTAACACAAACCCTAACCCGAACCCTAACCCGAACCCTAACCCAACCCTAACCCTAACTATACCTGACCCCTAACCCGAACCCTAACACGAACCCTAACAATAAACCTAACCCTAACCCGAACCCTAACCCTAACCCTAACCCGAACCCTAACCCTAACCCGAAACCTAACCCTAACCCTAACCCGAACCCTAAAACTAACCCGAACCCGAAACCTAACCCTAACCCGAAACCTAACCCGAACCCAACCCTAACCCGAACACTAACCCTAACCCTAACCCTAACCCTAACCCTAACCCGAAACCTAAACCTAACCCGAAACCAAACCCTAAACCTAACACGAACCCTAACCCTAACACTAACCCGAACCCTAACCGTAACCCGAACCCTAACGCTAACCCTAACCCGAACCCTAACCCTAACCCGAACCCTAACCCTAACCCTAACCCGAACCCTAACCCGAAACCTAACCCTAACCCTAACCTGAACACTAACCCCTAACCCTAACCCGAACCCGAACCCTTACCCGAACCCGAAACCTAACCCTAACCCGAACCCGAACCCAAACCCTAAACCGAACCCGAACCCGAACCCTAACCCTAACCCGAACCCTAACCCTAACCCGAAACCTAACCCTAACCCTAACCCGAACCCTAAAACTAACCCGAACCCGAACCCTAACCCTAACCCGAAACCTAACCCGAACCCAACCCTAACCCGAACACTAACCCTAACCCTAACCCTAACCCTAACCCTAACCCGAAACCTAAACCTAACCCGAAACCAAACCCTAAACCTAACACGAACCCTAACCCTAACACTAACCCGAACCCTAACCGTAACCCGAACCCTAACGCTAACCCTAACCCGAACCCTAACCCTAACCCGAACCCTAACCCTAACCCTAACCCGAACCCTAACCCGAAACCTAACCCTAACCCTAACCTGAACACTAACCCCTAACCCTAACCCGAACCCGAACCCTTACCCGAACCCGAAACCTAACCCTAACCCGAACCCGAACCCAAACCCTAAACCGAACCCGAACCCGAACCCTAACCCTAACCCGAACCCGAACCCTAACCCTAACCCTATCCTAACCCTAACCCTAACCGGAACTCTAACCCTAACCCTAACTCTAACCCTAAACCTAACCCTAACCCGAACACTAACCCTAACCCGAACCCGAACCCGAACCGTAAACCGAAACCTAACCCTAACCCTAACCAGAACCCTAACCCTAACCCGAACCCGAACCATAAACCTAACCCGACACCAAACCCGAAACCTAACCCGAACCCTAACCCGAACCCTAACCCTAACCGTAACCCTAACCCGAACCCTAACCCTAAAACTAACCCTAACACGAACCCTAACCCTAACCCTAACCCGAACCCTAACCCTAACCCAAAACCTAACCCTAACCCTAACCCGAACCCTAACCCTAACCCTAACCCTAACCCTAACCCTAACCCGAAACCTAAACCTAACCCGAACCCTAACCCTAAACCTAACCCGAACCCTAACCCTAACACTAACCCGAACCCTAACCGTAACCCGAACCCTAACGCTAACCCTAACCCGAACCCTAACCCTAACCCGAACCCTAACCCTAACCCTAACCTGAACCCTAAACCGAACCCTAACCCTAATCCTAACCTGAACACTAACCCCTAAACCTAACCCGAACCCGAACCTTACCCGAACCCGAAACCTAACCCTAACCCGAACCCGAACCCAAACCCTAACCCGAACCCGAACCCGAAACCTAACCCTAACCCTAACCCGAACCCTAACCCTAACCCTATCCTAACCCTAACCCTAACCGGAACTCTAACCCTAACCCTAACTCTAACCCTAAACCTAACCCTAACCCGAACCCTAACCCTAACCCGAACCCGAACCCGAACCGTAAACCGAAACCTAAACCTAACCCTAACCCGAACCCTAACCCTAACCCGAACCCGAACCATAAACCTAACCCGAAACCAAACCCGAACCCTAACACGAACCCTAACCCGAACCCTAACCCTAACCGTAACCCTAACCCGAACCCTAACCCTAAACCTAACCCTAAACCTAACCCTAACCCTAACCCGAATCCTAACCCGAACCCTAACCCTAACCCTAACCCGAACCCTAACCCGACACCTAATCCTAACCCTAACCTGAACACTAACACCTAACCCTAACCTGAACCCGAACACTAACACGAACCATAAACCTAACCCTAACCCCAACACTAATCCTAACCCTAACCCTAACCCTAACCCCTAACCTTAACCCTAACCCTAACCCGAACCCTAACCCTAACCCGAACCCGAACCCTAACCCTAACCCGAAACCTAACCCGAACCCAACCCTAACCCGAACCCTAACCCTAACCCTAACCCGAAACCAAACCCTAACCCGAACCCGAACCCGAACCCTAACCCTAACCCTAACCCGAACCCTAACCCTAACCCTAACCCTAACCCGTACCCTAACCCTAACCCTAACCCTAACCCTAACCCTAACCGGAACTCTAACCCTAACCCTAACTCTAACCCTAAACCTAACCCTAACCCGAACCCTAACCCTAACCCGAACCCGAACCCGAACCGTAAACCGAAACCTAAACCTAACCCTAACCCGAACCCTAACCCTAACCCGAACCCGAACCATAAACCTAACCCGAAACCAAACCCGAACCCTAACACGAACCCTAACCCGAACCCTAACCCTAACCGTAACCCTAACCCGAACCCTAACCCTAAACCTATCCCTAAACCTAACCCTAACCCTAACCCGAATCCTAACCCGAACCCTAACCCTAACCCTAACCCGAACCCTAACCCGACACCTAATCCTAACCCTAACCTGAACACTAACACCTAACCCTAACCTGAACCCGAACACTAACACGAACCATAAACCTAACCCTAACCCCAACCCTAATCCTAACCCTAACCCTAACCCTAACCCCTAACCTTAACCCTAACCCTAACCCGAACCCTAACCCTAACCCGAACCCGAACCCTAACCCTAACCCGAAACCTAACCCGAACCCAACCCTAACCCGAACCCTAACCCTAACCCTAACCCGAAACCAAACCCTAACCCGAACCCGAACCCGAACCCTAACCCTAACCCTAACCCGAACCCTAACCCTAACCCTAACCCTAACCCGTACCCTAACCCTAACCCTAACCCTAACCCTAACCCTAACCGGAACTCTAACCCTAACCCAAAGTCTAACCCTAAACCTAACCCTAACCCGAACCCTAACCCTAACCCGAAACCGAACCCGAACCCTAAACCTAAACCTAACCCTAACCCTAACCCGAACCCTAACCCAACCCGAACCCTAACCATAAAACTAACCCGAACCCTAACCCGAACCCTAACCCGAACACTAACCCGAACCATAAACCGAACCCTACCCCTAACCCTAACCCGAACCCTAACCCTAACCCTAACCCTAACCCTTACCCCTAAACCTAACCCCAAACCTAACCCTAACCCTAACCGTAACCGTAACCCGAACCCGAACCCTAACCCTAACCCGAACCCTAACCCTAACCCGAACCCGAACCCTAAACCTAACCCTAACCCGAACCCGAACCCAAACCCTAACCCTAACCCTAAACCGAACCCTAACCCTAACCCTAACCCTAACCCGAACCCTAAACCGAACCCTAACCCGAACCCTAAACCTAACCCTAACCTGACCCCTAACCCGAAACCTAACACGAACCCTAACCCTAAACCTAACCCTAACCCGAACCCTAACCCTAACCCGAACCCGAACCCTAACCCTAACCCGAAACCTAACCATAACCCTACCCCGAACCCTAACCCTAACCCGAACCCGAACCCTAACCCTAACCCGAAACCTAACCCGAACCCAACCCTAACCCGAACCCTAACCCTAACCCTAACCCTAACCCTAACCCTAACCGGAACTCTAAACCTAACCCTAACTCTAACCCTAAACCTAACCCTAACCCGAACCCTAAACCTAACCCGAACCCGAACCGTAAACCGAAACCTAACCCTAACCCTAACCCGAACCCTAACCCTAACCCGAACCCGAACCATAAACCTAACCCGAAACCAAACTCGAACCCTAACCCGAACCCTAACCCGAACCCTAACCCTAACCGTAACCCTAACCCGAACCCTAACCCTAAACCTAACCCTAAACCTAACCCTAACCCTAACCCGAATCCTAACCCGAAACCTAACCCTAACCCTAAACCTAACCCGAACCTTAACCCTAACCCTAACCCGAACCCGAAGCCTAACCCGAACCCGAACCCTTACCCGAAACCTAACCCTAACCCTAACCCGAAACCTAACCCTAACCCGAACCCTAACCGGAACCCTAAACCTAACCCTAACCCTAACCATTAACCGAACCCTAACCCTAACCCTAAACCTAAACCGAACCCGAACCCTAACCCGAACCCGAACCCTAACCCGAACCCGAACCCTAACCCAAACCCGAACCCGAACCCGAAACCTAACCCTAACCCGAACCCTAACCTTAACCCTAACCCTAACCCTAACACGAACCCTAACCCTAAACCTAACTCTAACCCAAACCTAACCCTAACCCGAACCCTAACCCTAACCCTAACCCGAACCCTAACCCGAACCCAAACCCGAACCCTAACCCTAACCCTAACACTAACCCTAACCCGAACACTAACCCTAACACGAACCCTAACCCTAATCCTAACCCTAACCCGAACCTTAACCCGAAACCTAACCCGAACCCTAACCCTAAACCTAACCGGACCCCTAACCCGAAACCTAACACGAACCCTAACCCTAAACCTAACCCTAACCCAAACCCTAACCCGAACCCTAACCCGAACCCTATCCCTAACCCGAAACCTAACCCTAAACCTAACCCGAACCTTAACCCTACCCCGAACCCGAACCCTAAACGTAACCCGAAACCTAACCCGAACCCAACCCTAACCCGAACCCTAACCCTAACCCTAACCCTAACCCTAACCCTAACCCTAACTCGAAACCTAAACCTAACCCGAACCCTAACCCTAAACCTAACCCGAACCCTAACCCTAACACTAACCCGAACCCTAACCGTAACCCGAACCCTAACCCTAACCCTAACCCGAACCCTAACCCTAACCCGAACCCTAACCCTAACCCTAACCCGAACCCTAACCCGAACCCTAACCCTTACCCTAACCTGAACACTAACCCCTAAACCTAACCCGAACCCGAACCCTGACCCGAACCCGAACCAGAACCCTAACCCTAACACTAACCCGTACCCTAACCCTAACCCTAATCCGTACCCTAACCCTAACCCTAACCCTAACCCTAACCCTAACCGGAACTCTAACCCTAACCCAAACTCTAACCCTAAACCTAACCCTAACCCGAACCCTAACCCTAACCCTAACCCGAACCCGAACCCTAAACCAAACCCTACCCCTAACCCTAACCCGAACCCTAACCGTAACCCGAACCCTAACCCGAACCCTAACCCTAACCCGAACCCTAACCCGAACCCTAACCCTAACCCTAACCCGAACCCGAACCCTAAACCAAAACATAACCCTAACCCTAACCCGAACCCTAACCCTAAACCGAACACGAACCCTAACCCTAACCCGAAACCTAACCCAAACCCTAACCCGAACCCTAACCCGAACCCTAACCCGAACCCTAACCCGAACCCTAACCCTACCTCTAACCCGAACCCTAACACGAACCCTAACCCTAACCCTAACCAGAACCCTAACCCGAACCCAAACCATAACCCTAACCTGAACACTAACCCCTAACCCTAACCCGAACCCGAACCCTTACCCGAAAACGAACCCTAAACCTAACACTAACCCTAACCCTAACCCCTAACCCTAACCCGAACCCTAACCCTAACCCTAACCCTAACCCGAACCCTAACCCTAACCCTAACCCTAACCCTAACCCGAACCCTAACCCTAAACCTAACCCTAAACCTAACCCTAACCCGAACCCTAACCCTAACCCTAACCCGAACCCTAACCCGAACCCTAACCAGAACCCTAACCCTAACCCTAACCCTAACCCGAACCCTAACCCTAACCCGAACCCTAACCCTAACCCTAACACAAACCCTAACCCGAACCCTAACCCGAACCCTAACCCAACCCTAACCCTAACTATACCTGACCCCTAACCCAAACCCTAACACGAACCCTAACAATAAACCTAACCCTAACCCGAACCCTAACCCTAACCCTAACCCGAACCCTAACCCTAACCCGAAACCTAACCCTAACCCTAACCCGAACCCTAAACCTAACCCGAACCCGAACCCTAACCCTAACCCGAAACCTAACCCGAACCCAACCCTACCCCGAACCCTAACCCTAACCCTAACCCTAACCCTAACCCTAACCCGAAACCTAAACCTAACCCGAACCCAAACCCTAAACCTAACCCGAACCCTAACCCTAACACTAACCCGAACCCAAACCGTAACCCGAACCCTAACGCTAACCATAACCCGAACCCTAACTCTAACCCGAACACTAACCCTAACCCTAAACCGAACCCTAACCCGAACCCTAACCCTAACACTAACCCGAACCCTAACCGTAACCCGAACCCTAACGCTAACCATAACCCGAACCCTAACTCTAACCCGAACCCTAACCCTAACCCTAAACCGAACCCGAACCCGAACCCTAAACCTAACCCTAACCCGAACCCTAACTCTAACCCTATCCTAACCCTAACCCTAACCGGAACTCTAACCCTAACCCTAACTCTAACCCTAAACCTAACCCTAACCCGAACCCTAACCCTAACCCGAACCCGAACCCGAACCGTAAACCGAAACCTAACCCTAACCCTAACCCGAACCCTAACCCTAACCCGAACCCGAACCATAAACCTAACCCGACACCAAACCCGAAACCTAACCCGAACCCTAACCCGAACCCTAACCCTAACCGTAACCCTAACCCGAACCCTAAACCTAAAACAAACCCTAACACGAACCCTAACCCTAACCCTAACCCGAACCCTAACCCTAACCCAAAACCTAACCCTAACCCTAACCCGAACCCTAACCCTAACCCGAACCCGAACCCTAACCCTAACCCGAAACCTAACCCGAACCCAACCCTAACCCGAACCCTAACCCTAACCCTAACCCTAACCCTAACCCGAAACCTAAACCTAACCCGAACCCTAACCCTAAACTTAACCCGAACCCTAACCCTAACACTAACCCGAACCCTAACCGTAACCCGAACCCTAACGCTAACCCTAACCCGAACCCTAACCCTAACCCGAACCCTAACCCTAACCCTAACCTGAACCCTAAACCGAACCCTAACCCTAAACCTAACCTGAACACTAACCCCTAAACCTAACCCGAACCCGAACCTTACCCGAACCCGAAACCTAACCCTAACCCGAACCCGAACCCTAACCCTAACCCTATCCTAACCCTAACCCTAACCGGAACTCTAACCCTAACCCTAACTCTAACCCTAAACCTAACCCTAACCCGAACCCTAACCCTAACCCGAACCCGATCCCGAACCGTAAACCGAAACCTAAACCTAACCCTAACCCGGACCCTAACCCTAACCCGAACCCGAACAATAAACCTAACCCGAAACCAAACCCGAACCCTAACACGAACCCTAACCCGAACCCTAACCCTAACCGTAACCCTAACCCGAACCCTAACCCTAAACCTAACCCTAAACCTAACCCTAACCCTAACCCGAATCCTACCCGAACCCTAACCCTAACCCTAACCCGAACCCTAACCCGACACCTAATCCTAACCCTAACCTGAACACTAACACCTAACCCTAACCTGAACCCGAACCCTAACACGAACCATAAACCTAACCCTAACCCCAACCCTAATCCTAACCCTAACCCTAACCTTAACCCCTAACCCTAACCCTAACCCTAACCCTAACCGGAACCCTAACCCTAACCCGAAACCGAACCCTAACCCTAACCCGAAACCTAACCAGAACCCAACCCTAACCCAAACCCTAACCCTAACCCTAACCCGAAACCAAACCCTAACCCGAACCCGAACCCTAACCGTAACCCGAACCCTAACCCGAACCCTAACCGTAACCCGAACCCTAACCCGAACCCTAACCCTAACCCTAACCCGAACCCGAACCCTAAACCAAAACATAACCCTAACCCTAACCCGAACCCTAACGCTAAACCGAACACGAACCCTAACCATAACCCGAACCCTAACCCAAACCCTAACCCGAACCCTAACCCGAACCCTAAACCGAACCCTAACCCGAACCCTAACCCTAACTCTAACCCGAACCCTAACAAGAACCCTAACCCTAACCCTAACCAGAACCCTAACCCGAACCCAAACCATAACCCTAACCTGAACACTAACCCCTAACCCTAACCCGAACCCGAACCCTTACCCGAAAACGAACCCTAAACCTAACACTAACCCTAACCCTAACCCCTAACCCTAACCCGAAACCTAACCCTAACCCTAACCCTAACCCTAACCCGAACCCTAACCCTAACCCTAACCCGAAACCTAACCCGAACCCAACCCTAACCCTAACCCTAACCCTAACCCTAACCCTAACCCTAACCCGAAACCTAAACCTAACCCGAACCCTAACCCTAAACCTAACCCGAACCCTAACCCTAACACTAACCCGAACCCTAACCGTAACCCGAACCCTAACGCTAACCCTAACCCGAACCCTAACCCTAACCCGAACACTAACCCTAACCCTAACCTGAACCCTAAACCGAACCCTAACCCTAAACCTAACCCGAACCCTAACCGTAACCCGAACCCTAACGCTAACCATAACCCGAACCCTAACTCTAACCCGAACCCTAACCCTAACCCTAAACCGAACCCGAACCCGAACCGTAAACCTAACCCTAACCCGAACCCTAACTCTAACCCTATCCTAACCCTAACCCTAACCGGAACTCTAACCCTAACCCTAACTCTAACCCTAAACCTAACCCTAACCCGAACCCTAACCCTAACCCGAACCCGAACCCGAACCGTAAACCGAAACCTAACCCTAACCCTAACCCGAACCCTAACCCTAACCCGAACCCGAACCATAAACCTAACCCGACACCAAACCCGAAACCTAACCCGAACCCTAACCCGAACCCTAACCCTAACCCTAAACCGAACCCTAACCCGAACCCAAACCCGAACCCTAACCCTAACCCTAACACTAACCCTAACCCGAACACTAACCCTAACACGAACCCTAACCCTAATCCTAACCCTAACCCGAACCTTAACCCGAAACCTAACCCGAACCCTAACCCTAAACCTAACCGGACCCCTAACCCGAAACCTAACACGAACCCTAACCCTAAACCTAACCCTAACCCAAACCCTAACCCGAACCCTAACCCGAACCCTATCCCTAACCCGAAACCTAACCCTAAACCTAACCCGAACCTTAACCCTACCCCGAACCCGAACCCTAAACGTAACCCGAAACCTAACCCGAACCCAACCCTAACCCGAACCCTAACCCTAACCCTAACCCTAACCCTAACCCTAACCCTAACTCGAAACCTAAACCTAACCCGAACCCTAACCCTAAACCTAACCCGAACCCTAACCCTAACACTAACCCGAACCCTAACCGTAACCCGAACCCTAACCCTAACCCTAACCCGAACCCTAACCCTAACCCGAACCCTAACCCTAACCCTAACCCGAACCCTAACCCGAACCCTAACCCTTACCCTAACCTGAACACTAACCCCTAAACCTAACCCGAACCCGAACCCTGACCCGAACCCGAACCAGAACCCTAACCCTAACACTAACCCGTACCCTAACCCTAACCCTAATCCGTACCCTAACCCTAACCCTAACCCTAACCCTAACCCTAACCGGAACTCTAACCCTAACCCAAACTCTAACCCTAAACCTAACCCTAACCCGAACCCTAACCCTAACCCTAACCCGAACCCGAACCCTAAACCAAACCCTACCCCTAACCCTAACCCGAACCCTAACCGTAACCCGAACCCTAACCCGAACCCTAACCCTAACCCGAACCCTAACCCGAACCCTAACCCTAACCCTAACCCGAACCCGAACCCTAAACCAAAACATAACCCTAACCCTAACCCGAACCCTAACCCTAAACCGAACACGAACCCTAACCCTAACCCGAAACCTAACCCAAACCCTAACCCGAACCCTAACCCGAACCCTAACCCGAACCCTAACCCGAACCCTAACCCTACCTCTAACCCGAACCCTAACACGAACCCTAACCCTAACCCTAACCAGAACCCTAACCCGAACCCAAACCATAACCCTAACCTGAACACTAACCCCTAACCCTAACCCGAACCCGAACCCTTACCCGAAAACGAACCCTAAACCTAACACTAACCCTAACCCTAACCCCTAACCCTAACCCGAACCCTAACCCTAACCCTAACCCTAACCCGAACCCTAACCCTAACCCTAACCCTAACCCTAACCCGAACCCTAACCCTAAACCTAACCCTAAACCTAACCCTAACCCGAACCCTAACCCTAACCCTAACCCGAACCCTAACCCGAACCCTAACCAGAACCCTAACCCTAACCCTAACCCTAACCCGAACCCTAACCCTAACCCGAACCCTAACCCTAACCCTAACACAAACCCTAACCCGAACCCTAACCCGAACCCTAACCCAACCCTAACCCTAACTATACCTGACCCCTAACCCAAACCCTAACACGAACCCTAACAATAAACCTAACCCTAACCCGAACCCTAACCCTAACCCTAACCCGAACCCTAACCCTAACCCGAAACCTAACCCTAACCCTAACCCGAACCCTAAACCTAACCCGAACCCGAACCCTAACCCTAACCCGAAACCTAACCCGAACCCAACCCTACCCCGAACCCTAACCCTAACCCTAACCCTAACCCTAACCCTAACCCGAAACCTAAACCTAACCCGAACCCAAACCCTAAACCTAACCCGAACCCTAACCCTAACACTAACCCGAACCCAAACCGTAACCCGAACCCTAACGCTAACCATAACCCGAACCCTAACTCTAACCCGAACACTAACCCTAACCCTAAACCGAACCCTAACCCGAACCCTAACCCTAACACTAACCCGAACCCTAACCGTAACCCGAACCCTAACGCTAACCATAACCCGAACCCTAACTCTAACCCGAACCCTAACCCTAACCCTAAACCGAACCCGAACCCGAACCCTAAACCTAACCCTAACCCGAACCCTAACTCTAACCCTATCCTAACCCTAACCCTAACCGGAACTCTAACCCTAACCCTAACTCTAACCCTAAACCTAACCCTAACCCGAACCCTAACCCTAACCCGAACCCGAACCCGAACCGTAAACCGAAACCTAACCCTAACCCTAACCCGAACCCTAACCCTAACCCGAACCCGAACCATAAACCTAACCCGACACCAAACCCGAAACCTAACCCGAACCCTAACCCGAACCCTAACCCTAACCGTAACCCTAACCCGAACCCTAAACCTAAAACAAACCCTAACACGAACCCTAACCCTAACCCTAACCCGAACCCTAACCCTAACCCAAAACCTAACCCTAACCCTAACCCGAACCCTAACCCTAACCCGAACCCGAACCCTAACCCTAACCCGAAACCTAACCCGAACCCAACCCTAACCCGAACCCTAACCCTAACCCTAACCCTAACCCTAACCCGAAACCTAAACCTAACCCGAACCCTAACCCTAAACTTAACCCGAACCCTAACCCTAACACTAACCCGAACCCTAACCGTAACCCGAACCCTAACGCTAACCCTAACCCGAACCCTAACCCTAACCCGAACCCTAACCCTAACCCTAACCTGAACCCTAAACCGAACCCTAACCCTAAACCTAACCTGAACACTAACCCCTAAACCTAACCCGAACCCGAACCTTACCCGAACCCGAAACCTAACCCTAACCCGAACCCGAACCCTAACCCTAACCCTATCCTAACCCTAACCCTAACCGGAACTCTAACCCTAACCCTAACTCTAACCCTAAACCTAACCCTAACCCGAACCCTAACCCTAACCCGAACCCGATCCCGAACCGTAAACCGAAACCTAAACCTAACCCTAACCCGGACCCTAACCCTAACCCGAACCCGAACAATAAACCTAACCCGAAACCAAACCCGAACCCTAACACGAACCCTAACCCGAACCCTAACCCTAACCGTAACCCTAACCCGAACCCTAACCCTAAACCTAACCCTAAACCTAACCCTAACCCTAACCCGAATCCTACCCGAACCCTAACCCTAACCCTAACCCGAACCCTAACCCGACACCTAATCCTAACCCTAACCTGAACACTAACACCTAACCCTAACCTGAACCCGAACCCTAACACGAACCATAAACCTAACCCTAACCCCAACCCTAATCCTAACCCTAACCCTAACCTTAACCCCTAACCCTAACCCTAACCCTAACCCTAACCGGAACCCTAACCCTAACCCGAAACCGAACCCTAACCCTAACCCGAAACCTAACCAGAACCCAACCCTAACCCAAACCCTAACCCTAACCCTAACCCGAAACCAAACCCTAACCCGAACCCGAACCCTAACCGTAACCCGAACCCTAACCCGAACCCTAACCGTAACCCGAACCCTAACCCGAACCCTAACCCTAACCCTAACCCGAACCCGAACCCTAAACCAAAACATAACCCTAACCCTAACCCGAACCCTAACGCTAAACCGAACACGAACCCTAACCATAACCCGAACCCTAACCCAAACCCTAACCCGAACCCTAACCCGAACCCTAAACCGAACCCTAACCCGAACCCTAACCCTAACTCTAACCCGAACCCTAACAAGAACCCTAACCCTAACCCTAACCAGAACCCTAACCCGAACCCAAACCATAACCCTAACCTGAACACTAACCCCTAACCCTAACCCGAACCCGAACCCTTACCCGAAAACGAACCCTAAACCTAACACTAACCCTAACCCTAACCCCTAACCCTAACCCGAAACCTAACCCTAACCCTAACCCTAACCCTAACCCGAACCCTAACCCTAACCCTAACCCGAAACCTAACCCGAACCCAACCCTAACCCTAACCCTAACCCTAACCCTAACCCTAACCCTAACCCGAAACCTAAACCTAACCCGAACCCTAACCCTAAACCTAACCCGAACCCTAACCCTAACACTAACCCGAACCCTAACCGTAACCCGAACCCTAACGCTAACCCTAACCCGAACCCTAACCCTAACCCGAACCCTAACCCTAACCCTAACCTGAACCCTAAACCGAACCCTAACCCTAAACCTAACCCGAACCCTAACCGTAACCCGAACCCTAACGCTAACCATAACCCGAACCCTAACTCTAACCCGAACCCTAACCCTAACCCTAAACCGAACCCGAACCCGAACCGTAAACCTAACCCTAACCCGAACCCTAACTCTAACCCTATCCTAACCCTAACCCTAACCGGAACTCTAACCCTAACCCTAACTCTAACCCTAAACCTAACCCTAACCCGAACCCTAACCCTAACCCGAACCCGAACCCGAACCGTAAACCGAAACCTAACCCTAACCCTAACCCGAACCCTAACCCTAACCCGAACCCGAACCATAAACCTAACCCGACACCAAACCCGAAACCTAACCCGAACCCTAACCCGAACCCTAACCCTAACCGTAACCCTAACCCGAACCCTAACCCTAAAAGTAACCCTAACACGAACCCTAACCCTAACCCTAACCCGAACCCTAACCCTAACCCAAAACCTAACCCTAACCCTAACCCGAAACCTAACCCTAACCCGAACCCGAACCCTAACCCTAACCCGAAACCTAACCCGAACCCAACCCTAACCCGAACCCTAACCCTAACCCTAACCCTAACCCTAACCCTAACCCTAACCCGAAACCTAAACCTAACCCGAACCCTAACCCTAAACCTAACCCGAACCCTAACCCTAACACTAACCCGAACACTAACCGTAACCCGAACCCTAACGCTAACCCTAACCCGAACCCTAACCCTAACCCGAACCCTAACCCTAACCCTAACCTGAACCCTAAACCGAACCCTAACCCTAAACCTAACCTGAACACTAACCCCTAAACCTAACCCGAACCCGAACCTTACCCGAACCCGAAACCTAACCCTAACCCGAACCCGAAACCAAACCCTAACCCGAACCCGAACCCGAAACCTAACCCTAACCCTAACCCGAACCCTAACCCTAACCCTATCCTAACCCTAACCCTAACCGGAACTCTAACCCTAACCCTAACTCTAACCCTAAACCTAACCCTAACCCGAACCCTAACCCTAACCCGAACCCGAACCCGAACCGTAAACCGAAACCTAAACCTAACCCTAACCCGAACCCTAACCCTAACCCGAACCCGAACCATAAACCTAACCCGAAACCAAACCCGAACCCTAAAACGAACCCTAACCCGAACCCTAACCCTAAACCTAACCCTAAACCTAACCCTAACCCTAACCCGAATCCTAACCCGAACCCTAACCCTAACCCTAACCCGAACCCTAACCCGACACCTAATCCTAACCCTAACCTGAACACTAACACCTAACCCTAACCTGAACCCGAACCCTAACACGAACCATAAACCTAACCCTAACCCCAACCCTAATCCTAACCCTAACCCTAACCCTAACCCCTAACCCTAACCCTAACCCTAACCCTAACCCGAACCCTAAACCTAACCCGAACCCGAACCCTAACCCTAACCCGAAACCTAACCCGAACCCAACCCTAACCCGAACCCTAACCCTAACCCGAAACCAAACCCTAACCCGAACCCGAACCCGAACCCTAACCCTAACCCTAACCCGAACCCTAACCCTAACCCTAACCCGTACCCTAACCCTAACCCTAACCCTAACCCTAACCCTAACCGGAACTCTAACCCTAACCCAAAGTCTAACCCTAAACCTAACCCTAACCCGAACCCTAAACCTAACCCGAAACCGAACCCGAACCCGAACCCTAAACCTAAACCTAACCCTAACCCTAACCCGAACCCTAACCCAACCCGAACCCGAACCATAAAACTAACCCGAACCCTAACCCGAACCCTAACCCGAACACTAACCCGAACCCTAAACCGAACCCTACCCCTAACCCTAACCCGAACCCTAACCCTAACCCTAACCCTAACCCTTACCCCTAAACCTAACCCCAAACCTAACCCTAACCCGAACCGTAACCGTAACCCGAACCCGAACCCTAACCCTAACCCGAACCCTAACCCTAACCCGAACCCGAACCCTAAACCTAACCCTAACCCGAACCCAAACCCAAACCCTAACCCTAACCCTAAACCCTACCCTAACCCTAACCCTAACCCTAACCCAAACCCTAACCCGAACCCTAACCCGAACCCTAACCCTAACCCTAACCTGACCCCTAACCCGAAACCTAACACGAACCCTAACCCTAAACCTAACCCTAACCCGAACCCTAACCCTAACCCGAACCCGAACCCTAACCCTAACCCGAAACCTAACCATAACCCTAACCCGAACCCTAACCCTAACCCGAACCCGAACCCTAACCCTAACCCGAAACCTAACCCGAACCCAACCCTAACCCGAACCCTAACCCTAACCCTAACCCTAACCCTAACCCTAACCCTAACCGGAACTCTAAACCTAACCCTAACTCTAACCCTAAACCTAATCCTAACCCGAACCCTAAACCTAACCCGAACCCGAACCGTAAACCGAAACCTAACCCTAACCCTAACCCGAACCCTAACCCTAACCCGAACCCGAACCATAAACCTAACCCGAAACCAAACCCGTACCCTAACCCGAACCCTAACCCTAACCGTAACCCTAACCCGAACCCTAACCCTAAACCTAACCCTAAACCTGACCCTAACCCTAACCCGAATCCTAACCCGAAACCTAACCCTAACCCTAACCGTAACCCGAACCTTAACCCTAACCCTAACCCGAACCCGAAGCCTAACCCGAACCCGGACCCTTACCCAAAACCTAACCCTAACCCTAACCCGAACACTAACCCTAACCCGAACCCTAACCGGAACCCTAAACCTAACCCTAACCCTAACACTTAACCGAACCCTAACCCTAACCCTAAACCTAACCCGAACCCGAACCCTAACCCGAACCCGAACCCTAACCCGAACCCGAACCCTAACCCAAACCCGAACCCGAACCCGAAACCTAACCCTAACCCGAACCCTAACCTTAACCCTAACCCTAACCCTAACACGAACCCTAACCCTAAACCTAACTCTAACCCAAACCTAACCCTAACCCGAACCCTAACCCTAACCCTAACCCGAAACCTAACCCGAACCCAAACCCGAACCCTAACCCTAACCCTAACACTAACCCTAACCCGAACACTAACCCTAACACGAACCCTAACCCTAATCCTAACCCTAACCCGAACCTTAACCCGAAACCTAACCCGAACCCTAACCCTAAGCCTAACCGGACCCCTAACCCGAAACCTAACACGAACCCTAAACCTAAACCTAACCCTAACCCAAACCCTAACCCGAAACCTAACCCGAACCCTATCCCTAACCCGAAACCTAACCCTAAACCTAACCCGAACCTTAACCCTACCCCGAACCCGAACCCTAAACGTAACCCGAAACCTAACCCGAACCCAACCCTAACCCGAACCCTAACCCTAACCCTAACCCTAACCTTAACCCTAACTCGAAACCTAAACCTAACCCGAACCCTAACCCTAAACCTAACCCGAACCCTAACCCTAACACTAACCCGAACCCTAACCGTAACCCGAACCCTAACCCTAACCCTAACCCGTACCCTAACCCTAACCCTAATCCGTACCCTAACCCTAACCCTAACCCTAACCCTAACCCTAACCGGAACTCTAACCCTAACCCAAACTCTAACCCTAAACCTAACCCTAACCCGAACCCTAACCCTAACCCTAACCCGAACCCGAACCCTAAACCGAACCCTACCCCTAACACTAACCCGAACCCTAACCGTAACCCGAAACCTAACCCGAACCCTAACCCTAACCCGAACCCTAACCCGAACCCTAACCCTAACCCTAACCCGAACCCGAACCCTAAACCAAAACATAACCCTAACCCTAACCCGAACCCTAACCCTAAACCGAACACGAACCCTAAACCTAACCCGAACCCTAACCCAAACCCTAACCCGAACCCTAACCCGAACCCTAACCCGAACCCTAACCCGAACCCTAACCCTAACTCTAACCCGAACCCTAACACGGACCCTAACCCTAACCCTAACCAGAACCCTAACCCGAACCCAAACCATAACCCTAACCTGAACACTAACCCCTAACCCTAACCCGAACCCGAACCCTTACCCGAAAACGAACCCTAAACCTAACACTAACCCTAACCCTAACCCCTAACCCTAACCCGAACCCTAACCCTAACCCTAACCCTAACCCTAACCCGAACCCTAACCCTAACCCTAACCCTAACCCTAACCCGAACCCTAACTATAACCTAACCCTAAACCTAACCCTAACCCGAACCCTAACCCTAACCCTAACCCGAACCCTAACCCGAACCCTAACCAGAACCCTAACCCTAACCCTAACCCTAACCCGAACCCTAACCCTAACCCGAACCCTAACCCTAACCCTAACACAAACCCTAACCCGAACCCTAACCCGAACCCTAACCCAACCCTAACCCTAACTATACCTGACCCCTAACCCAAACCCTAACACGAACCCTAACAATAAACCTAACCCTAACCCGAACCCTAACCCTAACCCTAACCCGAACCCTAACCCTA
>JAVLSZ010000124.1:657500-685000 GCA_032313775.1 Urocyon cinereoargenteus
ACCCTAACCCTAACCCTAACCCGTAACTTAACCCGAAACCTAACCCTAACCCTAACCCGAACCCGAACCCTAACCTGAACCCGAACCCTAACCCGAACCGTTACCCTAACCCTAACCCGAACCCTAACTCGAACCCTAACCCTAAACCTAACCCGAACCCTAATCCTAACCCTAACCCAAAACCTAACCCGAACCTAAACCCTAAACCTAACCGTAACCCTAACCCGAACCCGAACCCGAACCCTAACCCTAACCCGAACCCTAACCCTAACCCTAACCCGAACCCTAATCCAAACCCGAACCCGTACCCTAATCTTAACCCGAACCCTAAACCTAACCCGAACCCTAACCCGAACCCTAACCCGAACCCTAACCCTAAAACTAACCCTAACCCTAACCCTAACCCTAACCCTAACCCGAACCCTAACCCGAACCCTAACCCTAAACCGAACCCTAACCCGAACCCTAACCCTAACCCTAACCCGAACCCTAACCCTAACCCGAAACATAAACCTAACCCGAACCCTAACCCTAAACCTAACCCGAACCCTAAACCTACCCGAACCCGAACCCTACCCGTAAACCGAACCCTAACCCTAACCCTAACCCTAACCCTAAACCGAACCATAACCCTAACCCTAACCCGACCCCTTACATGAACCCTAACACGAACCCTAACCCTAACCCTAACCCGAACCCGAACCCTAACCCTAACCCGAACCCTAACCCTAACACGAACCCTAACCCCAACCCGATCCCGAACTCTAACCCTAACCCTAACCGGAACCCGAACCCGAACCCGAACCCTAACCCTAAACCGAAACCTAAACCTAACCCGAAAACTAACCCTAAACCTAACCCGAACCCTAAACCTAACCCGAACCCGAACCCTAACCGTAACCCGAACCCTAACCCTAACCCTAACCCTAACCCTAACCCTAACCCTAACCCTAACCCGAACCCTAACCCGAAACCTAACCCTAACCCTAACTTGAACACTAACCCCTAACCCTAACCCGAACCCGAACGCTAACCCGAACCCGAACCCTAACCAGAACCCGAACCCACACCCAAACACGAACCCGAACCCGAAACCTAACCCTAACCCTAACCTGAACCCTAACCCTAACTCTAACCCTAACCCTAACCCGAACCCTAACCCTAACCCTCACTCTAACCCTAAACCTAACCCGAACCCTAACCCAAACCCGAACCCTAACCCGAACCCTAACACGAACCCTAAACCGAAACCTAACCCGAACCCTAAACCGAACCCTAACCCGAATCCTAACCCTAACCCTAACCCGAACCCTAACCCTAACCCTAATCCTAACCCTAACTCGAAACCTAACCCTAACCCTAACTTTAACCCTAACCCGAACCCAAACCCTAAACCTAACCCTAACCCTAAACCTAACCCCTAACCCTAACCCGAACCCTAACCCTAACTCGAACCCTAACCCTAACCCGAACCCTAAACCTAAACCTAACCCGAACCCTAACCCGAACCGTAACCCTAACCCTAACCATAACCCTAACCCGAACCCTAACCCTAACCGGAACCCTAACCCTAACGCTAACCCGAACCCGAACCCTAACCCCTTACCCGAATCCTAACCCTAAACCGAACCCTAACCCGAACCCGTACCCTAACCCGAACTCGAACCCTAACCCGAAAACTAACCCTAAACCGAACCCGAAACCTACCCCTAAACCTAACCCTAACCGTAAACCTAACCCTAACCCTAACCCTAAACCGAACCCTTACCCGAACCCTAACCCTAACCCTAACCCGTAACTTAACCCGAAACCTAACCCTAACCCTAAACCGAACCCGAAACCTAACCTGAACCCGAACCCTAACCCGAACCGTTACCCTAACCCTAACCCGAACCCTAACTCGAACCCTAACCCTAAACCTAACCCGAACCCTAATCCTAACCCTAACCCAAAACCTAACCCGAACCTAAACCCTAAACCTAACCGTAACCCTAACCCGAACCCGAACCCGAACCCTAACCCTAACCCGAACCCTAACCCTAACCCTAACCCGAACCCTAATCCGTACCCGAACCCGTACCCTAATCTTAACCCGAACCCTAAACCTAACCCGAACCCTAACCCGAACCCTAACCCGAACCCTAACCCTAAAACTAACCCTAACCCTAACCCTAACCCTAACCCTAACCCGAACCCTAACCCGAACCCTAACCCTAAACCGAACCCTAACCCGAACCCTAACCCTAACCCTAACCCGAACCCGAACCCTAAACCGAAACATAACCCTAACCTTAACCCGAACCCTAACCCTAAACCGAACACGAACCCTAACCCTAACCCGAAACCTAACCCAAACCCTAACCCGAACCGTAACCCGAACCCTAACCCGAACCCGAACCCGAACCCTAACCCTAACCCTAACCCGAACCCTAACCCGAACCCTAACCCTAACCCTAACCAGAACCCTAACCCGAACCCAAACCATAACGCTAACCTGAACACTAACCCCTAACCCTAACCCGAACCCGAACCCTTACCCGAAAACTAACCCTAAACCTAAAACTAACACTAACCCTAACCCCTAACCCTAACCCGAACCCTAACCCTAACCCTAACCCGAACCCTAACCCTAACCCGAACCCTAACCCTAACCCTAACCCTAACCCTAACCCTAACCCGAACCCTAACCCTAAACCTAACCCTAAACCTAACCCTAACCCGAACCCTAACCCTAACCCTAACCCGAACCCTAACCCAAACCCTAACCAGAACCCTAAACCTAACCCTAACCCTAACCCGAACCCTAACCCTAACCCGAACCCTAACCCTAACCCTAACACAAACCCTAACCCGAACCCTAACCCGAACCCTAATCCAACCCTAACCCTAACTATACCTGACCCCTAACCCGAACCCTAACACGAACCCTAACAATAAACCTAACCCTAACCAGAAACCTAACCCTAACCCTAACCCGAACCCTAACCCTAACCCGAAACCTAACCCTAACCCTAACCTGAACCCTAAACCTAACCCGAACCCGAACCCTAACCCTAACCCGAAACCTAACCCGAACCCAACCCTAACCCGAACCCTAACCCTAACCCTAACCCGAACCCTAACCCTAACCCGAAACCTAAACCTAACCCGAACCCAAACCCTAAACCTAACCCGAACCCTAACCCTAACACTAACACGAACCCTAACCGTAACCCGAACACTAACGCTAACCCTAACCCGAACCCTAACCCTAACCCGAACCCTAACCCTAACCCTAACCCTAACCCGAACCCTAACCCGAACCCTAACCCTAACCCTAACCTGAACACTAACCCCTAACCCTAACCCGAACCCGAACCCTTACCCGAACCCGAAACCTAACCCTAACCCGAACCAGAACCCAAACCCTAAACCGAACCCGAACCCGAACCCTAACCCTAACCCTAACCCGAACCCTAACCCTAACCCTATCCTAACACTAACCCTAACCGGAACTCTAACCCTAACCCTAACTCTAACCCTAAACCAAACCCTAACCCGAACCCTAACCCTAACCCGAACCCGAACCCGAACCGTAAACCGAAACCTAACCCTAACCCTAACCCGAACCCTAACCCTAACCCGAACCCGAACCATAAACCTAACCGAAACCAAACCCGAACCCTAACCCGAACCCTAACCCGAACCCTAACCCTAACCGTAATCCTAACCCGAACCCTAACCCTAAACCTAACCCTAACCCGAACCCTAACCCTAACCCTAACCCGAACCCTAACCCTAAACCGAAACCTAACCCTAACCCTAACCCGAACCCTAACCCGAACCCGAACCCTAACCCTAACCCGAAACCTAACCCTAAACCTAACCCAACCCTAACCCTAACACAAACCCGAACCCTAACCATATCCCGAACCCTAACGCTAACCCTAACCCAAACCCTAACCCTAACCCGAACCCTAACCCTAACCCTAACCCGAACCCTAATCCGAACCCTAACCCTAAACCTAACCTGAATACTAACCCCTAACCCTAACCCGAACCCGAACCCTTACCCGAACCCGAAACCTAACCCTAACACGAACCCCAACCCAAACCCTAACCCGAACCCGAAAACGAACCCTAACCCTAACCCTAACCCGAACCCTAACCCTAACCCTATCCTAACCCTAACCCTAACCGGAACTCTAACCCTAACCCTAACTCTAACCCTAAACCTAACCCTAACCCGAACCCTAACCCTAACCCGAACCCGAACCCGAACCGTAAACCGAAAACTAAACTTACCCTAACCCGAACCCTAACCCTAACCCGAACCCGAACACGAACCCTAACCCGAACCCGAACCCTAAACCTATCCCTAATCCTAACCCTAACTCGAACCCTAACCCTAACCCTAACTTTAACCCTAACCCGAACCCAAACCCTAAAACTAACCCTAACCCTAACCCTAACCGCTAACCATAACCCGAACCCTAATCCCTAACCCGAACCCGAACCTGTACCCTAATCCTAAACCGAACCCTAACCCTAACCCGAACCCTAACCCGAACCCTAACCCGAACCCTAACCCTAAACCTAACCCTAACCCTAACCCTAACCCTAACCCTAACCCTAACCCGAACCCTAACCCGAACCCTAACCCTAACCCGAACCCTAACCCGAACCCTAACCCGAACCCTAACCCTAACCCTAACCTGAACCCGAACCCTAAACCGAAACATAACCCTAACCCTAACCAGATCCCTAACCCTAAACCGAACACGAACCCTAACCCTAACCCGAACCCTAACCCAAACCCTAACCCGAACCCTAACCCGAACCCTAACCCGAACCCTAACCCTAAACCTAACGCGAACCCTAACCCGAACCCTAACCCTAACCCTAACCCGAAACCGAACCTTAACCCTAAACCTAACCCTAACCCGAACCCGAACCCAAACCCTAACCCTAACCCTAACCCGAAACCAAACCCTAACCCTAAACCGAACCCTAACCCCTAACCCTAACCCGAACACGAACCCTAACCCGAACCCGAACCGTAATCCTAACCCGAACACGAATTCTAACCCTATCCCGAACCAGAATCCGAACACTAACCCTAACCCTAACCCGAACCCTAACCCTAACCCGAACCCTAACCCTAACCCGAACCCTAACCCTACCCCTAACACTAACCCGAACCCGAAACCTAACCGGAAAACTAACCCGAACCCTAACCCTAACCCTAACCCGAACCCTAAACCTAACCCTAACCCTAACCCTAACCCTAACCCTAACCCGAAACCTAACCCTAACCCTAACCCTAACGCTAAAACGAAACCTAACCCTAACCCTAACCCGAACCCTAACCCGAACCCTAACCCTAACCCTAACCCTAACCCTAACCCGAACCCTAACCCTAACCCGAACCCGAACCCTAACCCTAACCCGAACCCGAACCCTAACACGAACCCTAACCCTAACCCTAACCCTAACCCGAACCCCTAAACCTAACCCTAACCCTAACCCTAACCCTAAAACCTAACCCTAACCCGAACCCTAACCATAACCCTAACCTTACCCTAACCCTAACCCGAACCCTAACCCTAACCCTAACCCGAACCCTATCCCTAACCCTAACCTGACCCCTAACCCGAACCCTAACACGAACACTAACCCTAAACCTAACCCTAACCCGAACCCTAAACCTAACCCTAACCCGAACCCTAACCCTAACCCGAAACCTAACCCTAACCCTAACCCGAACCCTAACCCTAACCCGAACCCGAACCCTAACCCTAACCCGAAACCTAACCCGAACCCCACCCTAACCCGAACCCTAACCCTAACCCTAACCCTAACCCTAAACCAAAACCTAAACCTAACCGAACCCGAACCCTAATCCGAACCCGAACCCTAACCCTAACACTAACCCGAACCCTAACCGTAACCCGAACCCTAACCCTAACCCTAAACCGAACCCTAACCCTAACCCGAACCCTAACCCTAACCCTAACCCGATCCCTTACCCGAACCCTAACCCTAACCCTAACCTGAACACTAAACCCTAACCCTAACCCGCACCCGAAACCTTACCCGAACCCGAAACCTAACCCTAACCCGAACCCGAAACCTAACCCTAACCCGATCCCGAACCCGAACCCTGCCCGATCCCGAACCCGAACCCTAACCCGAACCCTAACCCTAACCCTAACCCTAACCCTAACCCTAACCGGAACTCTAACCCTAACCCTAACTCTAACCCTAAACCTAACCCTAACCCGAACCCTAACCCTAACCCGAAACCGAACCCGAACCGTAAACCGAAACCTAACCCTAACCCTAAACCAAACCCTAACCCTAAGCCGAACCCGAACCATAGACCTAACCCGAACCCTAACCCGAACGCTAACCCGAACCCTAACCCGAACCCTAACCCTAACCCTAACCCTAACCCGAAACCTAACCCTAACCCTAACCCTAACCCGAAACCTAACCCTAACCTAACCCTAAACCTAACCCTAACCCTAAACCTAACCCGAATCCTAACCCTAACCCTAACCCGAACCCGAACCCTAACCCGAACCCGAACCCTAAGCCGAAACCTAACCCTAACCCTAATCCGAACCCTAACCCTAACCCGAACCCGAACCCTAATCCGAACCCTAACCCTAACCCGAACCCTAAACCTAACCCTAACCCAAAACCTAAGCCGAACCCTAAACCTAACCCTAACCCAAACCCTAACCCGAACCCTAAACCTAACCCTAAACATAACCCGAACCCGAACCCTAACCCGAACCTGAACCCTAACACGAACCCGAACCCTAACACAAACCCGAACCCGTACCCGAACCCTAACCCTAACCCGAACCCTAACCCTAACCCTAAGCCTAACCCTAACCATAACCCGAACCCTAACACTAACCCTAACTCTAACCCTAAACCTAACCCTAACCCGAAACCTAACCCTAATCCTAAGCCGAACCCTAACCCGAACCCAAACCCGAACCCTAACCCTAACCCTAACACTAACCCTAACCCGAACACTAACCCTAACCCGAACCCTAACCCTAACCCTAACCCTAAACCGAAACTTAACCCGAACCCTAACCCGAACCCTAACCCTAACCCTAACCTGACCCCTAACCCGAACCCTAACACGAACCCTAACCCTAAACCTAACCATAATCCGAACCCTAACCCTAACCCTAACCCGAACCCGAACCCTAAACCGAAACCAAACCCTAACCCTAACCCAAACCTAACCCTAACCCGAACCCGAACCATAAACCTAACCCGAACCCTAACCCGAACCCTGACCCGAAACCTAACCCGAACCCTAACCCGAACGCTAACCCGAACCCTAACCCGAACCCTAACCCTAACCCTAACCCTAACCCGAAACCTAACCCTAACCCTAACCCTAACCCGAAACCTAACCCTAAACCTAACCTTAAACCTAACACGAACCCTAACCCTAACGCTAAACCTAACCCTAACCCGAACCCTAACCCTAACACTAACCCGAACCCTAACCCTAACCCGAAACCTAAACCTAACCCTAACCCGAACCCTAACGCTAACCCGAACCTGAACCCTAACCCTAACCCGAAACCTAACCCGAACCCACCCCAAACCCGAACCCTAACCCTAACCCGAACCCTAACCCTAACCCTAACCCTAACCCGAAACCTAAACCTAACCCGAACCCTAACCCTAAACCTAACCTGATCCCTAACCCTAAATCTAACCCGAACCCTAACCGTAACCCGAACCCTAACCCTAACCCTAACCCTAACCCTAACCTTTACCCTAACCCGAACCCTAACCCTAACCCTAACCAGAACCCTAACCCGAACCCAAACCATAACCCTAACCTGAACACTAACCCCTAACCCTAACCCGAACCCGAACCCTTACCCGAAAACGAACCCTAAACCTAACACTAACCCTAACCCTAACCCCTAACCCTAACCCGAACCCTAACCCTAACCCTAACCCTAACCCTAAACCTAACCCGAACCCTAAACCTAACCCTAACCCAAAACCTAATCCGAACCTAAACCCTAAACCTAAACCTAACCCTAACCCGAAACCGAAACCGAACCCTAACCCTAACCCGAACCCTAACCCTAACCCTAACCCGAACACTAATCCGAACCCGAACCCGTACCCTAATCCTAACCCGAACCCTAAACCTAACCCGAACCCTAACCCGAACCCTAACCCGAACCCTAACCCTAAAACTAACCCTAACCCTAACCCTAACCCTAACCCGAACCCTAACCCGAACCCTAACCCTAACCCGAACCCTAACCCGAACCCTAACCCTAACCCTAACCCGAACCCGAACCCTAAACCGAAACATAACCCTAACCCTAACCCGAACCCTAATCCTAAACCGAACACGAACCCTAACCCTAACCCGAACCCTAACCCAAACCCTAACCCGAACCCTAACCCGAACCCTAACCCGAACCCTAACCCTAACCCGAACCCGAACCCTAACCCTAACCCGAAACCTAACCCGAACCCAACCCTAACCTGAACCCTAACCTTAAACCTAACCCTAACCCTAACCCGAAACCTAAACCTAACCCGAACCCTAACCCTAAACCTAACCCGAACCCTAACCCTAACACTAATCCGAACCCTAACCGTAACCCGAACCCTAACGCTAACCCTAACCCGAACCCTAACCCTAACCCGAAACCTAACCCTAACCCTAACCCGAACCCTAACCCGAACCCTAACCCTAAACCTAACCTGAACACTAAACCCTAACCCTGACCCGAACCCGAACCCTTACCCGAACCCGAAACCTAACCCTAACCCGAACCCGAACCCAAACCCTAACCCGAACCCGAACCCGAACCCTAACCCTATCCTAACCCTAACCCTAACCGGAACTCTAACCCTAACCCTAACTCTAACCCTAAACCTAACCCTAACCCGAACCCTAACCCTAACCCGAACCCGAACCCGAACCGTAAACCGAAACCTAAACCTAACCCTAACCCGAACCCTAACTCTAACCCGAACCCGAACCCGAACCCTAACCCGAACCGGAACCCTAAACCTACCCCGAACCCGAACCCAAACCATCAGCCTAACCCTAACCCGAACCCTAACCCTATCCCTAATCCTAACCCTAACCCTAACCCGAACCCTAAACCTAACCCGAACCCTAACCCTAACCCGAACCCTAACACTACCC
Organism: Urocyon cinereoargenteus; assembly: GCA_032313775.1. NCBI lineage: Eukaryota > Metazoa > Chordata > Mammalia > Carnivora > Canidae > Urocyon > Urocyon cinereoargenteus. Next base: position 666,700 of record JAVLSZ010000124.1, read on the forward strand.
CTAACCCTAACCCGAACCCGAAACCTAACCGGAAAACTAACCCGAACCCTAACCCTAACCCTAACCCGGACCCTAAACCTAACCCTAACCCTAACCCTAACCCTAACCCGAACCCTAACCCTAACCCTAACCCTAACGCTAACCCGAAACCTAACCCTAAACCTAACCCGAACCCTAACACGAACCCTAACCCTAAACCTAACCCTAACCCGAACCCTAAACCTAACCCTAACCCGAACCCTAACCCTAACCCGAAACCTAACCCTAACCCTAACCCGAACCCTAACCCTAACCCGAACCCGAACCCTAAACCTAACCCGAAACCTAACCCGAACCCTAACCCTAACCCGAAACCTAACCCTAACCCTAACCCGAACCCTAACCCTAACCCGAACCCGAACCCTAACCCTAACCCGAAACCTAACCCGAACCCAACCCTAACCCGAACCCTAACCCTAACCCGAACCCTAACCCTAAACCAAAACCTAAACCTAAACCTAACCCGAACCCGAACCCTAAACCTAACCCGAACCCTAACCCTAACACTAACCCGAACCCTAACCGTAACCCGAACCCTAACCCTAACCCTAAACCGAACCCTAACCCTATCCCGAACCCTAACCCTAACCCTAACCCGAACCCTTACCCGAACCCTAACCCTAACCCTAACCTGAACACTAACCCCTAACCCTAACCCGCACCCGAACTCTAACCCGAACCCGAAACCTAACCCTAACCCGATCCCGAACCCGAACCCTAACCCGAACCCGAACCCGAACCCTAACCCTAACCCTAACCCGAACCCTAACCCTAACCCTAACCCTAACCCTAACCGGAACTCTAACCCTAACCCTAACTCTAACCCTAAACCTAACCCTAACCCGAACCCTAACCCTAACCCGAAACCGAACCCGAACCGTAAACCGAAACCTAACCCTAACCCTAACCCGAACCCTAACCCTGAGCCGAACCCGAACCATAAACCTAACCCGAACCCTAACCCGAACGCTAACCCGAACCCTAACCCGAACCCTAACCCTAACCCGAACCCTAACCCTAACCCGAATCCTAACCCGAAACCTAACCCTAACCCTAAACCTAACCCGAACCCTAACCCTATTCCTAACCCGAACCCGAACCCTAACCCGAACCCGAACCCCAAGCCGAAACCTAACCCTAACCCTAATCCGAACCCTAACCCTAACCCGAACCCGAACCCTAATCCGAACCCTAACCCTAACCCTAAACCGAAACCTAAACCTAACCCTAACCCAAACCCTAAGTCGAACCCTAAACCTAACCCTAACCCAAACCCTAACCCGAACCCTAAACCTAACCCTAAACATAACCCGAACCCGAACCCTAACCCGAACCTGAACCCTAACCCGAACCCGAACCGTAACCCAAACCCGAACCCGAACCCGAACCCTAACCCTAACCCGAACCCTAACACTAACCCTAACCCTAACCCTAACCCGAACCCTAAAACTAACCCTAACTCTAACCCTAAACCTAACCCTAACCCGAACCCTAACCCTAATCCTAACCCGAACCCTAACCCGAACCCAAACACGAACCCCAACCCTAACCCTAACACTAACCCTAACCCGAACACTAACCCTAACCCGAACCCTAACCCTAACCCTAACCCTAAACCGAAACTTAACCCGAACCCTAACCCGAACCCTAACCCTAACCCTAACCTGACCCCTAACCCGAACCCTAACACGAACCCTAACCCTAAACCTAACCCTAATTCGAACCCTAACCCTAACCCTAACCCGAACCCGAACCCTAAACCGAAACCTAACCCTAACCCTAACCCAAACCTAACCCTAACCCGAACCCGAACAATAAACCTAACCCGAACCCTAACCCGAACCCTAACCCGAACCCTAACCAGAACCCTTAACCGAACCCTAACCCTAACCCTAACCCGAACCCTAACCCGAACCCTAACCCTAACCCTAACCCGAACCCTAACCGTAACCCTAACACGAACCCTAACCCTAACCCTAAACCTAACCCTAACATGAACCCTAACCCTAAACCTAACCCTAACCCTAACCCGAACCCTAACTCCTAACCCTAACCCGAACCCGAACCCTAACCCTAACCCGAACCCTAACCCTAACCCTAACCCTAACACTAACCCGAACCCTAACCCGAACCCTAACCCTAACCCTAACCCGAACCCTAACGCTAACCCTAACCCGACCCCTAACCTAAACCTAACACGAACCCTAACCCTAACGCTAACCCTAACCCTAACCTGAACCCTAACACTAACCCTAAACCGAACCCTAACCCTAACCCGAAACCTAAACCTAACCCTAACCCGAACCCTAACGCTAACCCGAACCTGAACCCTAACCCTAACCCGAAACCTAACCCGAACCCAACACAAACCCGAACCCTAACCCTAACCCGAACCCTAACCATAACCCTAACCCTAACCCGAAACCTAAACCTAACCCGAACCCTAACCCTAAACCTAACCCGAACCCTAACCCTAACCCTAACCCGAAACCTAACCGTAACCCGAACCCTAACCCTAACCCTAACCCTAACCCTTACCCTAACCCGAACCCTAACCCTAACCCTAACCAGAACCCTAACCCGAACCCAAACCATAACCCTAACCTGAACACTAACCCCTAACCCTAACCCGAACCCGAACCCTTACCCGAAAACGAACCATAAACCTAACACTAACCCTAACCCTAACCCCTAACCCTAACCCGAACCGTAACCCTAACCCTAACCCTAACCCTAAACCTAACCCGAACCCTAAACCTAACCCTAACCCAAAACCTAACCCAAACCTAAACCCTAAACCTAACCCTAACCCTAACCCGAACCCGAACCAGAACCCTAACCCTAACCCGAACCCTAACCCTAACCCTAACCCGAACACTAATCCGAACCCGAACCCGTACCCTAATCCTAACCCGAACCCTAAACCTAACCGAACCCTAACCCGAACCCTAACCCGAACCCTAACCCTAAAACTAACCGTAACCCTAACCCTAACCCTAACCCTAACCCTAACCCGAACCCTAACCCGAACCCTAACCCTAACCCGAACCCTAACCCGAACCCTAACACTACCCTAACCCGAACCCGAACCCTAAACCGAAACATAACCCTAACCCTAACCCGAACCCTAACCCTAAACCGAACACGAACACTAAACCTAACCCGAACCCTAACCCAAACCCTAACCCGAACCCTAACCCGAACCCTAACCCGAACCCTAACCCGAACCATAACCCGAACCCTAACCCGAACCCTAACCCTAACCCTAACCAGAACCCTAACCCGAATCCAAACCATAACCCTAACCTGAACAATAACCCCTAACCCTAACCCGAACCCGAACCCTTACCCGAAAACGAACCCTAAACCTAACACTAACACTAACCCTAACCCCTAACCCTAACCTGAACCCTAACCCTAACCCTAACACTAAACCTAACCCGAACCCTAACCCTAACCCTAACCCTAACCCTAACCCGAACCCTAACCCTAAACCTAACCCTAAACCTAACCCTAACCCGAACCCTAACCCTAACCCGAACCCGAACCCTAAGCCGAAACCTAACCAGAACCCTAAACCTAACCCTAACCCTAACCCGAACCCTAAACCTAACCCGAACCCTAACCCTAAACCTAACACAAACCCTAACCCGAACCCTAACCCGAACCCTAACCCAACCCTAACCCTAACTATACCTGACCCCTAACCCGAACCCTAACACGAACCCTAACAATAAACCTAACCCTAACCCGAACCCTAACCCTAACCCTAACCCGAACCCTAAACCTAACCCGAAACCTAACCCTAACCCTAACCCTAACCCGAACCCTAACCCGAACCCTAACCCGAACCCTAACCCTAAAACTAACCCTAACACTAACCCTAACCCTAACCCTAACCCGAACCCTAACCCGAACCCTAACCCTAACCCGAACCCTAACCCGAACCCTAACCATAACCCTAACCCGAACCCGAACCCTAAACCGAAACATAACCCTAACCCTAACCCGAACCCTAACCCTAAACCGAACACGAACCCTAACCATAACCTGAACCCTAACCCAAAACCTAACCCGACCCCTAACCCGAACCCTAACCCGAACCCTAACCCGAACACTAACCCTAAACCTAACCCGAACCCTAACCCGAACCCTAACCCTAATCCTAACCAGAACCCTAACCCGAACCCAAACCATAACCCTAACCTGAACACTAACCCCTAACCCTAACCCGATTCCGAACCCTTACCCGAAAACGAACACTAAACCTAACACTAACCCTAACCCTAACCCCTAACCCTAACCCGAACCCTAACCCTAACCCTAACCCTAACTCTAACCCTAACCCGAACCCTAACCCTAACCCAAACCCTAACCCGAAACCTAACCCTAAACCTAACCCTAAACCTAACCCTAACGCGAACCCTAACCCTAACCCTAACCCGAACCCTAACCCGAACCCTAAACAGAACCCTAACCCTAACCCTAACCCTAACCCGGACCCTAAACCTAACCCGAACCCTAACCCTAAACCTAACACAAACCCTACCCGAACCCTAACCTGAACCCTAACCCAACCCTAACCCTAAATATACCTGACCCCTAACCCGAACCCTAACACGAACCCTAACAATAAATCTAACCCTAAACCGAACCCTAACCCTAACACTAACCCGAACCCTAACCCTAACCCGAAACCTAACCCTAACCCTAACCTGAACCCTAAACCTAACCCGAACCCGAACCCTAACCCTAACCCGAAACCTAACCCAAACCCAACCCTAACCCGAACCCTAACCCTAACCCTAACCCTAACCCTAACCCTAACCCGAAACCTAAACTTAACCCGAACCCAAACCCTAAACCTAACCCGAACCCTAACCCTAACACTAACCCGAACCCTAACCGTAACCCGAACACTAACGCTAACCCTAACCCGAACCCTAACCCTAACCCGAACCCTAACCCTAACCCTAACCCGAACCCTAACCCGAACCCTAACCCTAACCCTAACCTGAACACTAACACCTAACCCTAACCCGAACCCGAACCCTTACCCGAACCCGAAACCTAACCCTAACCCGAAACCTAACCCTAACCCTAACCCGAACCCTAACCCTAACCCGAACCCTAACCCTTACCCGAAACCTAACCCGAACCCAACCCTAACCCGAACCCTAACCCTAACCCTAAACCTAACCCTAAACCAAAACCTAAACCTAACCCGAACCTGAACCCTAAACCTAACCCGAACCCTAACCCTAAAACTAACCCGAACCCTAACCATAACACGAACCCTAACCCTAACCCTAAACCGAACCCTAACCCTAACCCGAACCCTAACCCTAACCCTAACCCGAACCCTTACCCGAACCCTAACCCTAACCCTAACCTGAACACTAACCCCTAAACCTAACCCGAACCCGAACCCTTACCCGAACCCGAAACCTAACCCTAACCCGAACCCGAAACCTAACCCTAACCCGATCCCGAACCCTAACCCTAACCCGAACCCTAACCATAACCCTAACCCGAAACCTAAACCTAACCCAAACCCTAACCCTAAACCTAACCCGAACCCTAACCCTAACCCTAACCCGAACCCTAACCGTAACCCGAACCCTAACCCTAACCCTAACCCTAACCCTAACCCTAACCCTTACCCTAACCCGAACCCTAACCCTAACCCTAACCAGAAACCTAACCAGAACCCAAACCGTAACCCTAACCTGAACACTAACACCTAACCCTAACCCGAACCCGAACCCTTACCCGAAAATGAACCCTAAACCTAACACTAACACTAACCCTAACCCCTAACCCTAACCCGAACCCTAACCCTAACCCTAACCCTAACCCTATCCCGAACCCTAACCCTAACCCTAACCCTAACCCGAACCCTAACCCTAAACCTAACCCTAAATCTAACCCTAACCCGAACCCTAACCCTAACCCTAACCCGAACCCTAACCCGAACCCTAACCAGAACCCTAACGCTAACCCTAACCCTAACCCGAACCCTAAACCTAACCCGAACCCTAACCCTAACACTAACCCGAACCCTAACCGTAACCCGAACCCTAACCCTAACCAGAACCCTAACCCGAATCCAAACCATAACCCTAACCTGAACAATAACCCCTAACCCTAACCCGAACCCGAACCCTTACCCGAAAACGAACCCTAAACCTAACACTAACACTAACCCTAACCCCTAACCCTAACCTGAACCCTAACCCTAACCCTAACACTAAACCTAACCCGAACCCTAACCCTAACCCTAACCCTAACCCTAACCCGAACCCTAACCCTAAACCTAACCCTAAACCTAACCCTAACCCGAACCCTAACCCTAACCCGAACCCGAACCCTAAGCCGAAACCTAACCAGAACCCTAAACCTAACCCTAACCCTAACCCGAACCCTAAACCTAACCCGAACCCTAACCCTAAACCTAACACAAACCCTAACCCGAACCCTAACCCGAACCCTAACCCAACCCTAACCCTAACTATACCTGACCCCTAACCCGAACCCTAACACGAACCCTAACAATAAACCTAACCCTAACCCGAACCCTAACCCTAACCCTAACCCGAACCCTAAACCTAACCCGAAACCTAACCCTAACCCTAACCCTAACCCGAACCCTAACCCGAACCCTAACCCGAACCCTAACCCTAAAACTAACCCTAACACTAACCCTAACCCTAACCCTAACCCGAACCCTAACCCGAACCCTAACCCTAACCCGAACCCTAACCCGAACCCTAACCATAACCCTAACCCGAACCCGAACCCTAAACCGAAACATAACCCTAACCCTAACCCGAACCCTAACCCTAAACCGAACACGAACCCTAACCATAACCTGAACCCTAACCCAAAACCTAACCCGACCCCTAACCCGAACCCTAACCCGAACCCTAACCCGAACACTAACCCTAAACCTAACCCGAACCCTAACCCGAACCCTAACCCTAATCCTAACCAGAACCCTAACCCGAACCCAAACCATAACCCTAACCTGAACACTAACCCCTAACCCTAACCCGATTCCGAACCCTTACCCGAAAACGAACCCTAAACCTAACACTAACCCTAACCCTAACCCCTAACCCTAACCCGAACCCTAACCCTAACCCTAACCCTAACTCTAACCCTAACCCGAACCCTAACCCTAACCCAAACCCTAACCCGAAACCTAACCCTAAACCTAACCCTAAACCTAACCCTAACGCGAACCCTAACCCTAACCCTAACCCGAACCCTAACCCGAACCCTAAACAGAACCCTAACCCTAACCCTAACCCTAACCCGGACCCTAAACCTAACCCGAACCCTAACCCTAAACCTAACACAAACCCTACCCGAACCCTAACCTGAACCCTAACCCAACCCTAACCCTAAATATACCTGACCCCTAACCCGAACCCTAACACGAACCCTAACAATAAATCTAACCCTAAACCGAACCCTAACCCTAACACTAACCCGAACCCTAACCCTAACCCGAAACCTAACCCTAACCCTAACCTGAACCCTAAACCTAACCCGAACCCGAACCCTAACCCTAACCCGAAACCTAACCCAAACCCAACCCTAACCCGAACCCTAACCCTAACCCTAACCCTAACCCTAACCCGAAACCTAAACTTAACCCGAACCCAAACCCTAAACCTAACCCGAACCCTAACCCTAACACTAACCCGAACCCTAACCGTAACCCGAACACTAACGCTAACCCTAACCCGAACCCTAACCCTAACCCGAACCCTAACCCTAACCCTAACCCGAACCCTAACCCGAACCCTAACCCTAACCCTAACCTGAACACTAACACCTAACCCTAACCCGAACCCGAACCCTTACCCGAACCCGAAACCTAACCCTAACCCGAAACCTAACCCTAACCCTAACCCGAACCCTAACCCTAACCCGAACCCTAACCCTTACCCGAAACCTAACCCGAACCCAACCCTAACCCGAACCCTAACCCTAACCCTAACCCTAACCCTAAACCAAAACCTAAACCTAACCCGAACCTGAACCCTAAACCTAACCCGAACCCTAACCCTAAAACTAACCCGAACCCTAACCATAACACGAACCCTAACCCTAACCCTAAACCGAACCCTAACCCTAACCCGAACCCTAACCCTAACCCTAACCCGAACCCTTACCCGAACCCTAACCCTAACCCTAACCTGAACACTAACCCCTAAACCCAACCCGAACCCGAACCCTTACCCGAACCCGAAACCTAACCCTAACCCGAACCCGAAACCTAACCCTAACCCGATCCCGAACCCTAACCCTAACCCGAACCCTAACCATAACCCTAACCCGAAACCTAAACCTAACCCAAACCCTAACCCTAAACCTAACCCGAACCCTAACCCTAACCCTAACCCGAACCCTAACCGTAACCCGAACCCTAACCCTAACCCTAACCCTAACCCTAACCCTTACCCTAACCCGAACCCTAACCCTAACCCTAACCAGAAACCTAACCAGAACCCAAACCGTAACCCTAACCTGAACACTAACACCTAACCCTAACCCGAACCCGAACCCTTACCCGAAAATGAACCCTAAACCTAACACTAACACTAACCCTAACCCCTAACCCTAACCCGAACCCTAACCCTAACCCTAACCCTAACCCTAACCCGAACCCTAACCCTAACCCTAACCCTAACCCGAACCCTAACCCTAAACCTAACCCTAAATCTAACCCTAACCCGAACCCTAACCCTAACCCTAACCCGAACCCTAACCCGAACCCTAACCAGAACCCTAACGCTAACCCTAACCCTAACCCGAACCCTAAACCTAACCCGAACTCTAACCCTAACACTAACCCGAACCCTAACCGTAACCCGAACCCTAACGCTAACCCTAACCCGAACCCTAACCCTAACCCGAACCCTAACCCTAACCCTAACCCGAACCCTAACCCGAACCATAACCCTAAACCTAACCTGAACACTAACCCCTAACCCTAACCGGAACCCGAACCCTTACCCAAACCCGAAACCTAACCCTAACCCGAACCCCAACCCAAACCCTAACCCGAACCCGAACCCGAACCCTAACCCTAACCCTAACCCGAACCCTAACCCTAACCCAACCCTAACCCTAACCCTAAACGGAACTCTAACCCTAACCCTAACTCTAACCCTAAACCTAACCCTAACCCGAACCCTAACCCTAACCCGAACCCGAACCCGAACCGTATACCGAAACCTAAACCTAACCCTAACCCGAACCCTAACCCACCCGAACCTGAACCATAAACCTAACCCGAAATCAAACCCGAACCCTAACCCGAACCCTAACCCGAACCCTAACCCTAACCGTAACCCTAACCCGAACCCTAACCCTAAACCTAACCCTAAACCTAACCCTAACCCTAACCCGAATCCTAACCCGAACCCTAACCCTAACCCAAACCCGAACCCTAACCCGAAACCTAACCCTAACCCTAACCTGAACACTAACCCCTAAGCCTAACCCGAACCCGAACCCTAACCCCAACCTTAAACCTAAACCTAACCCTAAACCTAACCCTAACCCTAACCCTAACCCTACCCCCTAACCCTAACCCTAACCCGAACCCGAACCCTAACCCTAACCCTAACCCTAACCCTAACCCTAACCCCTAAAACTAACGCCAAACCTAAACCTAACCCGAACCTTAACCCTAACCCTAACCCGAACCCGAACCCTAACCCTAACCCGAACCCTAACCCTAACCCGAACCCTAATCCTAAACCTAAACCTAACCCTAAACCTAACCCTAACCCTAACCCTAACCCGAACCCTAACCCGAACCCTAAACCTAACCCTAACCCGAACCCTAAACCTAACCCTAACCCTAACCCCAAACCTAACACTAACCCGAACCCTAACCCTAACCCTAACTCTAACCCTAAACCTAACCCTAACCCGAAACCTAACACTAACCCTAACCCGAACCCTAACCCGAACCCAAACCCGAACCCTAAACCTAACCCTAACACTAACCCTAACCCAAACACTAACCCTAACCCGAACCCTAACCCTAACCCTAACCCTAACCCGAAACTTAACCCGAACCCTAACCCGAACCCTAACCCTAACCCTAACCTGACCCCTAACCCGAACCCTAACACGAACCCTAACCCTAAACCTAACCCTAACCCGAAACCTAACCCTAACCCTAACCCGAAACCTAACCCTAACCCGAAACCTAACCCTAACCCTAACCCGAACCCTAACTCTAACCCGAACCCGAACCCTAACCCTAACCCGAAACCTAACCCGAACCCAGCCCTAACCCGAACCCTAAAGCTTACCCTAACCTGAACACTAACCGCTAACCCTAACCCGAACCCGAACCCTGACCCGAACCCGAACCCTAACCCTAACCCGAACCCGAACCCTAACCCGAACCCGAACCCGAACCCTAACCCTAACCCTAACCCGAAACCTAACCCTAACCGGAAATCTAACCCTAACACAAACTCTAACCCTAAACCTAACCCTAACCCGAACCCTAACCCTAACCTTAACCCGAACCCGAACCCTAAACCGAAACCTAACCCTAAACCTAACCCGAACCCTAACCCTAACCCGAACCCGAACCTAAACCTAACCCGAACCCGAACCCTAACCCGAACCCGAACCCTAACCCGAAACCTAACCATAACCCTAACCCGATCCCTAACCCTAACCCTAACCCGAACCCTAAACCTAACCCTAACCCAAACCATAAGCCGAACCCTAACCTAACCCTAACCCTAACCCGAAACCTAACCCTAACCCTAACTCTAACCCGAACCCGAACCCTAACCCGAACCCGAACCCTAACCCGAACCCGAACCCTAACCCAAACCCGAACCCGAACCCGAACACTAACCCTAACCCTAACCTGAACCCTAACCCTAACCCGAACCCTAACCCTAACCCTCACTCTAAACCTAAACCAAACCCTAACCCGAACCCTAACCCTAACCCTAACCCGAACCCTAACCCGAAGTGTAAACCTAACCCTAACCCTAACCCTAACCCGAACCCTAACCCTAAACCTAACCCTAAACCGAACCCTAACCCGAACCCGAACCCTAACACTAACCCGAACCCTAACCCTAACCCGAACCCTAACCCTAACCCTAACCCTAACACTAACCCGAACCCTAACCCGAACCCTAACCCTAACCCTAACCCGAACCCTAACGCTAACCCTAACCACCCCTAACCTGAAACCTAACACGAACCCTAACCCTAACGCTAACCCTAACCCTAACCCGAACCCGAACCGTAACCCTAACCCGAACCCTAACCCTAACCCTAACCCTAACGCTAACCCGAAACCTAACCCTAACCCTAACCCGAACCCTAACGCGAACCCTAACCCTAACCCTAACCCTAACCCGAACCCTAACCCTAACCCTAACCCGAACCCTAACCCTAACCCTAACCCGAACCCTAATCCGAACCCTAACCCTAACCATAACCCTAACCTTAACCCTAACCCTAACCCCTAAACCTAACCCTAACACGAACCCTAACCCTAAAACCTAACCCTAACCCGAACACTAACCCTAACCCAAACCCTAACCCTAAACCGAAACCTAACCCTAAACTTAACCCTAACCCTAACCCTAACCCTAACCCTAACACTAACCCGAAACTTAACCCTAACCCGAACCCTAACCCTAACCCGAACCCTAACCCTAACCCTAACCCGAACCCTAACCCGAACCCTAACCCTAACTCTAACCCTAACCCTAACCCTAACCGTAACCCCTAACCCTAACCCCAACCCTAACCCTAACCCGAACCATAACCCTAACTCTAATCCGAACCCTAACCCTAAACCGAACCCGAACCCTAACACGAACCCGAACCCTAACCTGAACCCTTATCCGAACCCTAACCCGAACCCTAACCCTAACCCTAAGCCGAACCCTAACCCGAACCCTAACCCTAACCCTATCCCGAAAACTAACCCTAAACCTAACCCTAACCCTAACCCGAACCCTAACTCTAACACTGACCCTAACCCTAACCCGAAACCTAACCCTAAACCTAACCCGAACCCGAACCCTAACCTTAACCCTAACCCGAACCCTAACCCTAACCCTAACCCGAACCCTAACCCCTAACCCGAACCCGAAACCGTACCCTAATACTAACCCGAACTCTAACCCTAACCCTAACCCTGACCCGAACCCTAACCCTAACCCTAAATCTAACCCTAAACCTAACCCTAACCCGAACCCTAACCCGAACCCTAACCCGAACCCTAACTCTAAACCAAACCCTAACCCTAACCCTAACCCTAACCCTAACCCTAACCCGAACCCTAACCCTAACCCTAACCCTAACCCTAACCCGAACCCTAACCCGAACCCTAACCCGAACCCTAACACTAACCCTAACCCGAACCCTAACCCGAACACGAACCCTAACCCTAAACCGAAACCTAACCCGAACCCAACCCTAACCCGAACCCTAACCCTAACCCTAACCCGAACCCTAACCCTAACCCTATCCTAACCCTAACCCTAACCGGAACTCTAACCCTAACCCTAACTCTAACCCTAAACCTAACCCTAACCCGAACCCTAACCCTAACCCGAACCCGAACCCGAACGGTAAACCGAAACCTAAACCTAACCCTAACCCGAACCCTAACCCTAACCCGAACCCGAACCCTAAACCTAACCCGAAACCAAACCCGAACCCTAACCCGAACCCTAACCCTAAACCTAACCCTAACCCGAACCCTAACCCTAACCCTAACCCGAACCCTAAACCTAACCCGAAACCTAACCCTAACCCGGACCCTAACCCTAACCCGAACCCGAACACTAACCCTAACCCGAAACCAAACCCGAACCCTAATCCGAACCCTAACCCTAAACCTAACCCTAACCCGAACCCTAACCCTAACCCGAACCCTAACCCTAACCCGAAACCTAACCCTAACCCTAACCCGAACCCTAACCCTAACCCGAACCCGAACCCTAACCCTAACCCGAAACCTAACCCGAACCCAACCCTAACCCGAACCCTAACCCTAACCCTAACCCTAACCCTAACCCTAACCGGAATTCTAAGCCTAACCCTAACTCTAACCCTAAACCTAACCCTAACCCGAACCCTAACCCTAACCCGAACCCGAACCCGAAACGTAAACCGTAACCTAACCCTAACCCTAACCCGAACCCTAACCCTAACCCGAACCCGAACCATAAACCTAACCCGAAACCAACCCGAACCCTAACCCGAACCCTAACCCGAACACTAACCCTAACCGTAACCCTAACCCGAACCCTAACCCTAAACCTAATCCTAAACCTAACCCTAACCCTAACCCGAATCCTAACCCGAAACGTAACCCTAACCCTAACCCTAACCCGAACCCTAACCCTAACCCTAACCCGAAACCGAACCCTAACCCGAACCCGAACCCTTACCCGAAACCTAACCCTAACCCTAACCCGAAACCTAACCCTAACCCGAAACCTAACCCGAACCCTAACCCGAACCCTAACCCTAACCCTAAACCGAACCCTAATCCGAACCCTAACCCTAACCCTAACCCGAACCCTAACCCTAACCCTAATGCAAACCCTAAGCCGAACCCTAAACCTAACCCTAAACCTAACCCTAAACCGAACCCTAACCCTTTCCCTAACCCCTAAACCTAACCCTAACCCTAACCCTAACCCTAAAACCTAACCCTAACCCGAACACTAACCCTAACACAAACCCTAACCCTAAACCGAAACCTAACCCTAAACTTAACCCTAAACCTAACCCTAACCCTAACCCTAACGCTAACACTAACCCGAAACTTAACCCTAACCCGAACCCTAACCCTAACCCGAACCCTAATCCTAACCCTAACCCGAACCCTAACCCGAACCCTAACCCTAATTCTAACCCTAACCCTAACCCTAACCCTAACCCCTAACCCTAAACCCAACCCTAACCCTAACCCGAACCATAACCCTAACTCTAACCCGAACCCTAACCCTAAACCGAACCCGAAACCTAACACGAACCCGAACCCTAACCCGAACCCTAACCCGAACCCTAACCCGAACCCTAACCCTAACCCTAAGCCGAACACTAACCCGAACCCTAACCCTAACCCTAACCCGAAAACTAACCCTAAACCTAACCCTAACCCTAACCCGAACCCTAACTCTAACCCTAACCCTAACCCTAACCCGAAACCTAACCCTAAACCTAACCCGAACCCGAACCCTAACCTTAACCCTAACCCGAACCCTAACCCTAACCCTAACCCGAACCCTAAACCCTAACCCGAACCTGAAACCGTACCCTAATCCTAACCCGAACCCTAACCCTAACCCTAACTCTAACCCTAAACCTAACCCTAACCCGAACCCTAACCCTAACCCGAACCCGAACCCGAACCGTAAACTGAAACCTAACCCTAACCCTAACCCGAACCCTAACCCTAACCCGAACCCGAACCATAAACCTAACCCGAAACCAAACCCGAACCCTAACCCGAACCCTAACCTGAACCCTAACCCTAAACATAACCCTAACCCGAACCCTAACCCTAAACCTAACCCTAACCCGAACCCTAACCCTAACCCTAACCCGAACCCTAACCCTAACCCGAAACCTAACCCTAACCCGAACCCTAACCTGAACCCTAACCCTAAACATAACCCTAACCCGAACCCTAACCCTAAACCTAACCCTAACCCGAACCCTAAACCTAACCCTAACCCGAACCCGAAACCTAACCCGAACCCAACCCTAACCCGAACCCTAACCCTAACCCTAACCCTAACCCTAACCTGAAACCTAAACCTAACCCGAACCCTAACCCTAAACCTAACCCGAACCCTAAACCTAACACTAACCCAAACCCTAACCGTAACCCGAACCCTAACGCTAACCCTAACCCGAACCCTAACCCTAACCCGAACCCTAACCCTAACCCTAACCTGAACCCTAAACCGAACCCTAACCCTAAACCTAACCTGAACACTAACCCCTAAACCTAACCCGAACCCGAACCTTACCCGAACCCGAAACCTAACCCTAACCCGAACCCGAACCCAAACCCTAACCCGAACCCGAACCCGAAACCTAACCCTAACCCTAACCCGAACCCTAACCCTAACCCTATCCTAACCCTAACCCAAACCGGAACTCTAACCCTAACCCTAACTCTAACCCTAAACCTAACCCTAACCCGAACCCTAACCCTAACCCGAACCCGAACCCGAACTGTAAACCGAAACCTAAACCTAACCCTAACCCGAACCCTAACCCTAACCCGAACCCGAACCATAAACCTAACCCGAAACCAAACCCGAACCCTAAAACGAACCCTAACCCGAACCCTAACCCTAACCGTAACCCTAACCCGAACCCTAACCCTAAACCTAACCCTAAACCTAACCCTAACCCTAACCCGAATCCTAACCCGAACCCTAACCCTAACCCTAACCCGAACCCTAACCCGACACCTAATCCTAACCCTAACCTGAACACTAACACCTAACCCTAACCTGAACCCGAACCCTAACACGAACCATAAACCTAACCCTAACCCCAACCCTAATCCTAACCCTAACCCTAACCCTAACCCCTAACCCTAACCCTAACCCTAACCCTAACCCGAACCCTAAACCTAACCCGAACCCGAACCCTAACCCTAACCCGAAACCTAACCCGAACCCAACCCTAACCCGAACCCTAACCCTAACCCGAAACCAAACCCTAACCCGAACCCGAACCCGAACCCTAACCCTAACCCTAACCCGAACCCTAACCCTAACCCTAACCCTAACCCGTACCCTAACCCTAACCCTAACCCTAACCGGAACTCTAACCCTAACCCAAAGTCTAACCCTAAACCTAACCCTAACCCGAACCCTAACCCTAACACGAAACCGAACCCGAACCCTAAACCTAAACCTAACCCTAACCCTAACCCGAACCCTAACCCAACCCGAACACGAACCATAAAACTAACCCGAACCCTAACCCGAACCCTAACCCGAACACTAACCCGAACCCTAAACCGAACCCTACCCCTAACCCTAACCCGAACCCTAACCCTAACCCTAACCCTAACCCTTACCCCTAAACCTAACCCCAAACCTAACCCTAACCCGAACCGTAACCGTAACCCGAACCCGAACCCTAACCCTAACCCGAACCCTAACCCTAACCCGAACCCGAACCCTAAACCTAACCCTAACCCGAACCCAAACCCAAACCCTAACCCTAACCCTAAACCGAACCCTAACACTAACCCTAACCCTAACCCTAACCCGAACCCTAACACGAACCCTAACCCAAACCCTAACCCTAACCCTAACCTGACCCCTAACCCGAAACCTAACACGAACCCTAACCCTAAACCTAACCCTAACCCGAACCCTAACCCTAACCCGAACCCGAACCCTAACCCTAACCTGAAATCTAACCATAACCCTAACCCGAACCCTACCCTAACCCGAACCCGAACCCTAACCCTAACCCGAAACCTAACCCGAACCCAACCCTAACCCGAACCCTAACCCTAACCCTAACCCTAACCCTAACCCTAACCGGAACTCTAAACCTAACCCTAACTCTAACCCTAAACGTAATCCTAACCCGAACCCTAAACCTAACCCGAACCCGAACCGTAAACCGAAACCTAACCCTAACCCTAACCCGAACCCTAACCCTAACCCGAACCCGAACCATAAACCTAACCCGAAACCAAACCCGAACCCTAACCCGAACCCTAACCCGAACCCTAACCCTAACCGTAACCCTAACCCGAACCCTAACCCTAAACCTAACCCTAAACCTAACCCTAACCCTAACCCGAATCCTAACCCGAAACCTAACCCTAACCCTAACCCTAACCCGAACCTTAACCCTAACCCTAACCCGAACCCGAAGCCTAACCCGAACCCGGACCCTTACCGGAAACCTAACCCTAACCCTAACCCGAACCCTAACCCTAACCCGAACCCTAACCGGAACCCTAAACCTAACCCTAACCCTAACACTTAACCGAACCCTAACCCTAACACTAAACCTAACCCGAACCCGAACCCTAACCCGAACCCGAACCCGAAACCTAACCCTAACCCGAACCCTAACCTTAACCCTAACCCTAACCCTAACACGAACCCTAACCCTAAACCTAACTCTAACCCAAACCTAACCCTAACCCGAACCCTAACCCTAACCCTAACCCGAACCCTAACCCGAACCCAAACCCGAACCCTAACCCTAACCCTAACACTAACCCTAACCCGAACACTAACCCTAACACGAACCCTAACCCTAATCCTAACCCTAACCCGAACCTTAACCCGAAACCTAACCCGAACCCTAACCCTAAACCTAACCGGACCCCTAACCCGAAACCTAACACGAACCCTAAATCTAAACCTAACCCTAACCCAAACCCTAAGCCGAACCCTAACCCGAACCCTATCCCTAACCCGAAACCTAACCCTAAACCTAACCCGAACCTTAACCCTACCCCGAACCCGAACCCTAAACGTAACCCGAAACCTAACCCGAACCCAACCCTAACCCGAACCCTAACCCTAAACCTAACCCTAACCTTAACCCTAACTCGAAACCTAAACCTAACCCGAACCCTAACCCTAAACCTAACCCGAACCCTAACCCTAACACTAACCCGAACCCTAACCGTAACCCGAACCCTAACCCTAACCCTAACCCGTACCCTAACCCTAACCCTAATCCGTACCCTAACCCTAACCCTAACCCTAACCCTAACCCTAACCGGAACTCTAACCCTAACCCAAACTCTAACCCTAAACCTAACCCTAACCCGAACCCTAACCCTAACCCTAACCCGAACCCGAACCCTAAACCGAACCCTACCCCTAACCCTAACCCAAACCCTAACCGTAACCCGAACCCTAACCCGAACCCTAACCCTAACCCGAACCCTAACCCGAACCCTAACCCTAACCCTAACCCGAACCCGAACCCTAAACCAAAACATAACCCTAACCCTAACCCGAACCCTAACCCTAAACCGAACACGAACCCTAACCCTAACCCGAACCCTAACCCAAGCCCTAACCCGAACCCTAACCCGAACCCTAACCCGAACCCTAACCCTAACTCTAACCCGAACCCTAACACGAACCCTAACCCTAACCCTAACCAGAACCCTAACCCGAACCCAAACCATAACCCTAACCTGAACACTAACCCCTAACCCTAACCCGAA